>JAGDQP010029938.1:11607-22983 GCA_022664845.1 Lepisma saccharinum | reverse complement strand
ATTCTTCGCTAACCCTGCACAATTTTAATTCATTGCGGTGATATGTTATGTAGAGGTTATGACTTCTTTTACATTAAAGGCCCAATGATATAAACAAAATAGAAAAGCAGGCTTTCAGCATTTTATAACTCGCTTATAAATTCGATTTTTGCCTTCCCAAAAATGCATTCATAATCCTTTACGGAAGGGAGTTAACTGCAAACTTCTGTATTTTCGTTGTTTTTTGTTTCTTTATATCACTGTTCTTCTAGCTTATGTTTCTTTTTTAATAAATAAACATTAGGAACATTTAAAATCTCTGTGTGCATTAGTTTATTACAACAATAATATTTCCAGCAGCCAAATTCTTAAGATTTCTTCTGATGTTGACACGATACATTTGTAAATTTCACTTCGTTTTGTTGTATTACCTTGAAGTATATCATTTGGTTAGCGCGTTTCGTGTGTACGGTTAATAAATAGATGATCTCTTATTACTGACTGTTTATGCGTGTTGGATTGGTCGACCCGTGTTTGAAGTTTGGATAGTACATTGTGAGTTCCTTCCCTGCTAATCTAACAAAAGTATTTACGGTATTCTTTGTTTCTTTGCAGGTGGCCTTCTATGAAATCCTTTGTGGTATGTGGGTAAGGAACGGCTTGCAGATCAAGGGACAGGCAATGACGTATATTCAGTGTAATTTCTGCAATTCGATGGTCGATGCAGATCTATACCTGCTGCAAGTCTGTGCTACACAGTTACCTCCTGAAACATTTCTTACAACCGTTTTAGAAAAGTAAGTTACATTTGTGTTCTTAGTTCCTGTTACAGTTATGATTAAGGATTTTATTCTTTCAGAAATTAGTGATACTCTCGGGTAGGATAGTGTAAAGATTTTTCTGTAATTAGGTATGGAGAGTGAGAAATATTTATTTGTTATCATTCCTGATCAGTGTTGAATTCCATTGATATAAATGAAAAGTGTGCTAACGCATTAAGTGAATATTGCGACTGCTCTTTAAATAAAGAAAGTAGTCCTTTGTTTTAGGACAGGATTTACGGGTGGTTTATATTGTGGTGAATAACCTGATTTTTATGTACTGTCATTACTGCTGATATACGTCAGCTTATATTAGTGGACTATGAAGTAGTGATAATTAATTCTTCTTGAATATGTGCTTTGTGGACGAAAGAGTTATCAGTTTATAAATTTTGAATTAAGATTGTTCACGTTAGTTAAGACGTTCAGAAGACTTGCATAGTTGGTATAGTATACTCACTTAAGGATACAATAGGAAGATAGTAATGATAGAGAATAAATGGGGTTTGACGTATTCTGATAGTGCATAACGTAAGCTAGTTATCTCTAACCTAAAGACAGAACAGCTAGTGAGAATATTAAGAAGGGGAAGAAACCAACTTATGGGCAACTCTTACCCTAACAGAGGTAATATAGGTAGACAGCAGCCAAATATCCAGAGGGATGGAGGGGAGGAGACTGTCCAATTTATTAAAAAAAAAGACCTTACACAGTATATTACAGAGAGAGCATAACATATGGGCATTGTCATTTTGATTAGTACACACAGGGGATTTATGTTTACGAACTATTTTGCTCACTTGGAGGTAACCGTGGTATTGGTTAGTAAATTCTCTGAATTTTCCTTCGATTTATAGTTTTCGAATAATTGAATGGATATGAGTGAAAAAGTGGCAACATTGCAAAGTGTGATGTCCTTTAATGTGCTCCTGGAATAATATTTTTTAGATTTAAAAGAATAATTTAAGATGGGACAAAAGACTATTTGTCTACCAATATTCAGATGTGTTCAGTACCTCAGGGAATTTACTTTCTCACTTTTTTAAATTTCTGATTTCAAAGAAGACCAAAATCAACAGATAAATGGAAATGAATATTTTATTCCTTAAATGTATTGAACCAAGATCTGAAATTAGGGTAGACTACGTCAATTTCAAAACGTTTCTTCTCTACCTGGAAATTGACATTGTTTTTTTTTTTTTTTTTTTTTTTTTGTGTGTGGTCAGTTTTTTAGTGAACCCGTTCAAAAATACTTTGTCAATGTAAGTATTAGTTACAGAAAAGTAAACACAAGCGAAGTTCTGGGAGGGCTTGGAAAAATTCTAATGAGGCTCTATGCATGAATATGCATGAAATTTTCACTGTTCCTCTTTCTTCCTGACATGGAAGAACTCGGTGGTGTTTGTTAAATGAATAGGCTCAGTTATAGAAGAAAATGTCGAAAGAGAAAGTTATACGTCCGAGTGTGTGTGTGTGTGTGTGTGGGGGGGGTTATTAACGAAACACTCAAATGGGCTCTTGAAATTGAAGGATGAGCTTCGACAAGTAGTCTGGCGGGAAAGATCAAGGAAAGAAGAAATCCAGTGTTGCCTCCCCATGAAACGCTTTCCCTCTCCACATGTACACTTCTATACTGTGAGGAATGAGAAACAGAATTTTCACTCGAAGATTGCAATCTAAGTAAGTCTGAAACTGAACAATTAGGAAAATTATTAGTACGAATAAAACTTAAATCACCATGAAAATAACGGGCATGGCTTTATTTTTCTTGGGAAATAAGTAGCAACCGACCCGGTGAAAAAAAAAAAAATAGAAGTTGCAAAATGTGGCAACACCAAAACAGAAAAACAGGGTGTATCGTAATATGTGGGGCAAACTTCACAAGCAATTCTTGACACCAAAACAAGTAATAAGTAAGTTCCTATAAAAAAAAAAAAATGGAAAATATCTATAGTGTCGGAGCTAAACGCGCTCCAAGTATCGGTGGCATCGTCATAAGTGACATCGACAAATAGTGACGTAATCGTTGTCGGCTTAGCACGTCACAAGTGAAGCACTTCCCGATCGTAAATTCGAGCTATGTTTATGAATGAGGTAGTAGTGCATAGATATTTTATAAATCTGGAAAACTCAGGGAAATATATAATTCTTAAGGGAAACTCGGGGAAATTTAAGTCACAAAATTATTAGACACCATGGTGTCTGCTGAACGAACCGTTCTTATTTATGTGCATTCCCCGTTATTCCGTATGCAATTTATTGTTATAGAGACGAGCAGCCGTAGCCTTCGTTTCACATTCAGAAATTCCCATCCTGACAGATTTTTCCTTGGTCGCACAGGCAAATTGTGGAATAGTACCGTGAAGGAACCCGGAAATGATTCCTTTTTAAATCCTTCCCGTTGTTGTTGTTGTGAGTATGCATGTAAAATGGTTTCTGAGCTCTATTAGGAGATTGTTAAATAAACGGATTGTATTTAATATTTACCAGCAGAGGATCTTAATCATTAGTTCAGTTTCTTCATACTTAGTCGGACATAATCATGATTCGAAAGAAGAGAAAATGAGATTAAACAAAGATTTAAGTTAAACTGAAAGCTGTTAACTGTCAGTTCTCATGATCTAAACTGCTTTTTAACTCAACACTATTTTCTTTTGTAGAGACATGCAATAGTGTAAGGTACTGTTCCATAAGTACTGTAGTTGAACTCCTTCGTACCGACTTTGTTGACGTTTTCACTTTCGGTGCGAGCGGTCGCGGGTTCGATTCCGACTTGAGGTCCGGATTTTTCGCTTATGATCCAGCAACATGAGGATAATTGGGGAGCTATTGGGGATATTTAAAGAAGTAAGGAATTCCGGCCCCGGAAGCCAGATCAAGCGACGATGGGAATCGTTCCGCTAATCACACACGCTCAACTGAACGAAGACCATCTGTTAGACCAGGCCACCGTGGCGTTTTGTTCAGTTTGATTAGCTGTAGTTACTTGTTGATTTATGGAAGTCATTATTTAACGTTAGGACTCCGAAAAAATAAGATGGATTATTATTCAGTTCCTTTCGCATATATTTAAGAGATCTGTCAGGCCTCTCCCTCACCACATCCTTATCGCGCTGCCACTGCTTTTTGGTTAAGACGTCGTCGTGTAGTTACAGCAGGGTAGCCACTAGACCTAGAAATCTGGAAAAGTCAGGAAAATTGGCACAACCTGAAGTAGTCATGGAAAAGTCAGGGAATTTTATAGATAATCTAGAATTTTTATCAAAAAGAGTAAACCGGAAAATAAAAAAAATCAGAGACAGTTGTGGTCTTAAGTGAAAAATAAGTCGAGATGAGGATTTAAAAAAACTTCAAATCAATTATGTAAGTCGCTTATTTTTGAGCATCCGTAAGTGTGCATCAAAATCGTTTAATGTAGTTCATCTTGGAATTGCACACACTCTAGCATGCTATGTCGACTGCTTGTTGGAACAAAGCTTAGAGTGTTGTCTTGCACAAAATCTTTATATTTATGAGCCATTTTAGTAATTAGTTGGGGGAGAAGGGAGTTCAAAAATTTTTCCACTAGTATCAGTTTGCATCTGTCACTGGTTCAATGTTGCCACATTTTTGAGCCCCATAAATTTAGGAACTTTCAACATCGACTTTTTTCTGTAAGTTAGTGTCATGGGGACCGTTAAACCAAGGAGTTTAATCGTACTTATTTATTTATTTATAGAGGCAAAATTGTATTCTTCCATTTCCTTCATAAATGCAGCGTGATCATTACAAGTTCCATCCTTAATGGTGACTTCTTTAGACAGTAAAGATCTAAACTTACACACTGATGTTATCATTAACTGAAAGTATTATATCACTTTGTGTCTGTCTTCGCGACCCTTGTAACATTTCACTCTCAGACCCACGTTAGATTGGTACGAGTCGCGCCAACGATAGACAGTCTTTCAGAAGGAGGGCGGCGTCGGTGCAGATTTACAAGATTTTAGAGCTCCAACCCCTGATTAATTGCTGGTCGCTGGTTATCTTCAGCACTGTTGCAAAATTTTCTGCGTGCTTGGCCTCTCCCCCTTTAAAAGAAAGCAAGTATATGGACCAGGCAGGTCAACAACACATAAGTCACGTTTCTATTTGGTATAGACCTTCCGCTGTGCTTAGTATCACTTGAAAGACCGCACATTTGTCACAAAAAGTTTGTTAAACTTTATTTTGTATGGGCCATTTTAGTAACTGTGACATCGGCCCGCTACGATTACATGAGTAGAATTCTTGTTAAAATCCACAAACATCTATTATCCAGGGGGATTCGAACCCTCAACCTTGAGAGACGTTGGCCTAACTCCTCAAACCACATGGCTACCTCGGTCGACCACATTTCGCACATGTTGGCGCTGTTTTTCTCATTCCCCCTCGTCGAATCGCCGTTCTCTTCTTTCTTTCTTCCCCCCTTTTCCCTGACGTTACCGAAAGGTCTTAGATAATATTCTTCTTTCTTTTGGGTCTCAAAATATGAAACTTAATGAAAAAAATCCGTTAAAACCTGAAGCGTGATTTTCTGACATGTCTGTCAACTCCGGATGTTTGATAATTGCAATTCTAGTACCCCAGAACTTGTGACCATGATTAGTTTTCAACTTGACAGCAGGGGCGTGGAGGTCCTTATTCGATCAACTTCAGTTATTTGGAATGTAATAGAAGTAACTGGACTATATCAGCCCTATTCACTGGGTAGCCAATCTGTACGACTCTTCGCTGGAGTGTTGAATAGTCAGAGGGAATAGATTTCGAAGTAGGTCTGTACTTTGGGTGAAGAGAATAATAGCGTTGACTTTTCTTACAGATAGTGTTGACCGTGCCTCATTGTATCCCGCGTAGATGTCGGGCGTACTATAGTTGGTCATACCAGGAGTGTGGAGCAAGGCTTGACTAACAATGGTGAAATCAAGACTCAAATTCTTCCGACAAAAATTAACGTCTTTGTTAAGCGAAGAAATTACTAGTAGTTTCGGACCGGAAGTCTGTTCAATTACCCAGTACAAAGAATAAGTCTGGGTGTAAATCCCAATTATGGGAATAAATTACAAGTTGTATTGGACTGGGACTTTTTAGCTGTCCGGCACAAAGAATAATAAACCTCTAACATACGAATTCTCAAATTAAATATGATTTGCTGGAATGATTTCATAATTAACATAAAATTATTTAAATGTTAAAATAAAAAGAGTAAAAACAAAATCACAGTGCGCTGAAAACTAAACAGATGCTGATTGGTGCTTACCGGCGTTGATGAGCAGTCCTGCACACGTCCTATACAAAGCGTAAAATCACATAGACAAGCGTTCCGCAAACTATTTTCAAGTGCTAACCAGTTTTATTAGGTAATAGGTTCAACGGACGACCGCGGACCTGCCTCAAGGACCACCTGTGGTCCGCGGACCACAGTTTGCGTTCGCAGATATAGACCGTTCTGCAAATGAGTCTTTTTACATTATTTCCAAAAATTCTGTTCTTTAACAGGCCGTTGGATGTTTACATTTTTTAAAAAAATAGAAAACCTACTCGTCCCTCCGCCCAAGTGACACCCATTATCATAGTCAGGTTAACTACACAGTACCATATATTTGTGAAACCTCCAACAGTAACAGTTTCCTTCACATCTTTTAACATTGATTTTCATTCACAGGACATCTTACGTTACAACAATTAAACCATCAGACGTAGTGTTGCACCTTTGGTAATTTACCATATGAATTTTAACACCTCCACAAAATACGTATCTGGCTCCACTGTCACTTTTTATAGATATCTACGCCACGTTAATTACTAGTTCTCTTTCTTTCCCTTGTTTTCTTAATCTTTATTTCCTTTTCTACTATACTTTTTACAATACACATCTCGGTGTTTTTCTCTGTGATCATGAAATCAGTAATAGCTCTCGAAACATTAGGGAAATGAGAGAACCATTTCTTCAACATTTGAAGACTGCTCATCAACGCCGGTAAGTGCCAATCAGCGTAAGAAGTGTAAATATTTTGTGGGAACATTTCCTTCGCACTAATGTAACAATAAAAATTAAATCTTTTGGAGAAGTTCCAACAGTTCGAACAATCGTGGAAGATGACCAGAATTGCCATTATTTATCAAATTAGCATTTTGTGCAATCTATTGCAAGTGATGGTTATATGTACTACTATAGCTACCACAGCCAAACCACATACATCTGTAGTGTGTATAGTCCTATGTTACTATTGATATTTGGTGCTATGCTGCGACCAAATGATTGGTAATTTACGCAAAAACTCTTATTAAATGTGCGCTTTTCTTCTTAAGTCTTCTCACGCCTTTATTGATGGAAAACCAGCAAAGATGAAGTAAAACGTAGATTGTAGAATTTACTTAATTGTGTCTTTTTTAGGTTCCACATATTGGAGTGGATGAGTCTAGCACCGTATCCGTCTAATTCATTTCTGGAAGGTGAACATGATATGCCCATGCTGGAAAGTTGCCTCACGTTTTTGGCTACACTAATGAGCGTCAGGACAAATCTAGGTAATGATTGATACTCTTTGTGAAATCTGTAAAATGTAAATAGATAAGGAAGTTGTTTTTATATATATATATATATATAGTACCTACTAATTTGAATCAAGATGACAGGCCTAAATTTATATAGTCTTACTTCTCATTCCAGTTTTGATAAAATTTGCAGAACAGTATAGAATCATCATTCAAACCATCCACATTCATGAAGAAATATATTTTGTCCCATTACTTGAACGTTAAAAGTAATTTGCTCTCTTCCCCGTGTTAGTAATTATTTTGAATTTCCAGAGTTACCCGATAGAAAGTTAGAGGTAAAGTTTACAACTAGTCATACCTTCTGTTCCATCGGAACTAAATTTATTGAAAAACAAGATTGATAGACACATTTCCGTTATTATTCAGAATAGCTGGCTAAACTTTTCAGTATATAAATTCATTATCAGATGTTTATAAAATTCAAAAACTAGGTATAGTTACGTGACTCAAATGCAAGAAACAATACTTTTCTCTTTTGGAGAACAGAGGAAGTGGCGCCCACTCGAAGAGAACTTGTATGTAACCTTATAGAAATTAATTTGTACTTTGTCACACTTACGTCTCGTCAATAACAGTAGCATTAATTAAATAAGTACAGATCCAAAATCCCTATCAGGCGTTACTCTGCTCTAATGAAAGAGAAAGAGAGAAAAAAAAATAATCTAACAAAACTTCAGCTGCCACTTCTTGATGCAAGGTAACATCAAGAGCTTCGAAACTCTTTTGTTTCTTTTGGACCAGAGTGTATTTATTTCGTTGATACTTGTAACTTAGTTTCTTTTGTTCTCCAATACGAATTCTGTCCTTATTTATTCCCCCTCGTGGATTTCTCTAATTTAACACAAGGCAATTCACTAATTCTTGAGGGGATGGCGACATGTGTACAAAACCTTCACACATACACAATCTGAAATGGAGCTTCTCTATTCTTCTTCGTATTCATTTGTTATAAGCAAGATTCCACGGTTTACAGACTTCACCTGCATAAGTTTTGGTCTATCTTAAATCCATGCTTCAAAGCGACCACACTCCCATGAAACTGTGGTCTTGTGTATTCTTCCCTCTCGTAGGGAATGGATTAATCTTATCAAAACTTGTGCTTCAAAATTAATAAAAAGTTATATCAGAGGATTGGCAGCGTTACGTTAGAATTCTTTGTTACTTCCTCTTCCAAACTATATTTATTTTAAGAGATGTAACAAATTTTCAAGGGGAAGTGCTCGCTCAGTGACGTCTTCCTTCAAGCAATGTTTATTTTAAAGACTGCCAAAGAGATCTCAACTCCATCAAAAACGACCCACACACAGACAAACCATTCTCACATAAATAGGGGCAATTGGAAAACATATGAAGTATCTTGTCTGTGTGTATTGCACAACCAAATTTTTCTCAGCAAATCTTGAGTTTACTTTACTTTGCAACAAAATTGTGCTCTTCCATGAAAGTGTTTTGACTTTATTGATACAAGTACAGCTGTGAACCTGGATCCACCTTCCCCTCTCATTGGTCTGGATTTCAAAGTCCTTATCTTTACAATAAATTTAGAAACTGTGACTTCTTGCCCTCAGTTTCTCAAACTTGTGAAAGGAAACATTCATTAGTATTTATAAAATTTGTGGTGGTTTCAAAAGATAGTTTGGAAAGAAGAGAAATTCATATCTGGGTGTACTAGTTCTCTCGCTCTCATTCCTAAAGTTATTAAGTCCCTTGAAGAGAAATATTTCGCTTACCAAGAACCCCTCGTCGTTGCTTCTGCAAGCGCAACTACTCACTGTAAGTCTTCATGGTGGTGCTAGACTGTCAAAAGGCCACGAGACCCCACACGGTGCTCTTATATAGGTCCAACTCACTTGCTCAAGACAAGGAAAGCGGTTACATATGTTGATTAGAGTTCACCCTTCCCCTACGTTACATATATTCGACTCAGAAATGTAGAGTATTTTCTGTACTGTGCTAAGAAAAAGAATTGCATAACTAAAAGTTACATATGAAATACATAGAAATGCAAATGCCATGAAATTTAGTGCAAATGTTACATATATGTATATAATATTGGTCTGATTTTTTTTATCGAATTTTTCTTCTTTCAGGATTAACTGACGTTTCTTTGTCACAGTTAGAAATGGTAACGTTGTTATGCATGGGTGATAAAACACACAGCCAGTTAATAGAACTAATGCCTGAAAGATGTGGTACTTCGCAAAGTAGAGACTTTGAAGTTGTGCTTTCAGAGGTATGTCAAAATAAAATTCCTACTAACTAAATTAAGAATATGATTATATTCGCCAAGTCAGCTTATTTTCTTGTTAAATATTGTTGCGTGATTTTTCAACTTTAATAGATGAAATATAGTATAGTCTGTGTTATTATTGTTTCATGTTTCTTTTATTTAGTTTAAAATGGTCTACTGAGTTTAATTCTTAGAAAAAATATTCATCAGAATGGAAAAGTACTTTATTAATAGTCGTTTTCCAAGTTAGAGTGTCTTGGTACCTGTTTCTTTGTAGTCATTGTTGATAGTTTTACTCCATTTAATCTTTTTCGACTTTCATGCAGGGGAAAAATAGAATTCCAGTGAGACTGTAAAAAAAAAAGTAAAGTGAGTAGAAAACATGCTAATCACGGAAAATATTTGCGGAATTGTAGTTGAAAATTGGGCTCCAAACGTACTAATGTCCGCCCAATCCATATTCATAATTTCTACAAATTGTCATCACGTTGATTGAGCCGATGCTATGTTAAACGTATGTTAATAGCATAAGAACAAATACGGAATAATAATTCATGAAATAACTAGTTCTAAACTGATCTGCAGGCATTTTTTGTGGGGAGGGGGTACGATCAGCTTACACACTAGTATAGTTAACAATTGGGGTGGTAAAGTTTGTTAGTTGACGTTACCATTGTTAGTTTTTCAATAGTCTTACTCTTATTGTACTTTTATACATGATAACTTTATTTTGTATGGGCCATTTTAGTAAATTTTAACTTCGGCCCGTCACGATTATACGAATGCAATGCTTGTTAAAATCTACAAACTCCATGCCGCAGGCGATATTCGAACCCCCGGGCTTGGAGACGCTAGGCTTACGCTTCAGATCACACGGTTGCCCTGATCGACTTGTGCATGATGTTAAAAAGATTAAAAGCTGTCTTTAGGCTCATTACAATTTTCGATATTACGTACTCTAAAATAAAAAATAGGAAAATTTTAAAGTGTATTAGTGCTTTTAATTACATTCGTGAGATGTTAAATTTGTATTTGCGTTTTAAAGTTGTCTAGTGCAAAAAAGATACTAACTTTTATTTTATATTGTGAGATTACAAGATAATTATTTGTATTATGGAGTACTGCATTATATAAATAACTTTTATAATAGGTACATTGTTTACGTATATTGAGTGAGAATAAAAATACCAACTTGGATATTCAAACAGTGTTTGTGTACAATTTCTATATTGATACATATGGTAGAATGTTGAGATGCATTTAATATCACAGAGGCCACTCTTGTAGATGAGTAATAGCTAGTACATTTCCTAAATAACGAAGTTATACGTGACATTTAAAGTTAAAGATGAACTAGAATTAAATAAAAGCAGCGTTGAATAATGTGCGTTTAACGGTCCTTAATATTTTTCAGGTGGCAGATTACAAAGCACCAAATTTTGAGGCCAGTGGCAACATGCAGCAGGGAATGTATGTTCCAAAACCGAAAGTGTGGGATGAATTGTATGATCCAATTCATGTCCTGCTTCGTGCGGTTCATCGGAGGGATTTTCAGACATCTATGGATCGTTATACTGACTAGTAAGTTGATCAAACAAGTTATTTAAATATATATAACAACAAATATATTTGCTATCAGAACATCATCAAATAGCCTCTTTCAGGGTAATTCATAATTCCACAAACACCACCACCACCACCTCTTCTTCTTTTTCTTCTTCTTCTACTACTACTACTACTACTACTACTACTACTACTACTACTACTACT
>JAGDQP010029938.1:0-11597 GCA_022664845.1 Lepisma saccharinum | reverse complement strand
CTACTACTACTACTACTACTACTACTACTACTACTACTACTACTACTACCACTACTACTACCACTACTACTACTTCTTCTTTCTTCATCGGGAATGGTTTGTGTACAATTCTTTATGAAAGACTGTAGGTTCCTTGGTTCGGGGGTGAGTAAAATACGCTGTCACCATTATTAGTTACAATATTACTATTACCGTTGAAACTACAACAACTAAATAGTGTCAGTATTATTAATAGTAGTAGTATTAGGTATCCATACCTTACGTATTTTTTATACATAAAATTTACGTTACAACAATTAATTAATCTAAATTTGAATAAAAATCTTTGAAAATTTTTGTTAATTTCATTGTTGTTTTAGATTAAACTTGTAAACAGTGTATTTTTTCATTATTGTCAATAATGATTTCATTGTTATCAATTACATTTTTCTTTAGTTACACGGTCAGTTCCGGTGAATTAAAATATTCGTATACTTTGTTCCGGTACCCAAAGACCACGTTTGCAAAATTTGGTGGAAATCTATGCACGCATGTATATTTGTATAGAACACAAATAAACATACATTGACTTTTATTTATATACATTTTTTTCATTACATTATCAGTAAACTCACAGTGCACTGCTTATACGTTTAGTTCCAACGATATGACCTTGACAACACTTGTAAAACAGTTGAAATCAGTATTCTAAAATATGTAAGTGACGGTGAAGTTCTCAGTTTTAAAATGTCTGTACTCTTTTTCTCACTTTATTTACATTTTCAAATGCACTCATACACAGAGAAACATATATCCGTACAGTAATCATTGTTCGCCTGAAGATACCTTCCGGTGAAAGGTGAAAAATACTTCACAAGAAAAAAAAATCTATTGCTAACAAGGACAATGTAGGGTTGCATAAAGTGGTACGTATTGCTTTTCATTATATCTTCATGAACGGTTGCTATGCTTAATGAAATTGTGGTGGTAGAAAAATGAGAGACATTGCAATGAATTTCTGGTTCTCAAAATGATGATATATATATATATATATCGTCCCTTTCCGGCATTAGCGCAGTAAACGACATTTTGAAAATTTTACAGGAGAGCTGAAAAACTGAATTTTTTGATGATTTTTATTTGCTCCTAACACGAAGAGAACTTGGTCTTTGAAATAATCGTTACTACAAGTCAGTTTTTCCGTTTCATTTGAAACGTTTAAACCGTAAAAACAAACGACTAAATGCTACATACGACATTCTTGCCCTCAATAAGTCTAATTACCCCCGAGTAAGCGACTAGCTATCTCGGCAACGGCAGATGATAGAAACACGGCGATTAGACCATTCGATGCGCCTTAAAATTCTGAGTCAAAAACGGCAAAAAAGTCAATTTCCAAAAAAATGTCGCTTACTGCGTTAATGACGGAAAGGGACGATATATTTGTTTGTGTTCTGTATAGTTTCATTGCTATTAATAAATGTGTAAACATTAATTTCGTTAATTTGAGAATACTACGATAATTGTTTTAACACAAATTTGTATATATAACGTACCGTTAAATATTTCGTGTATGCAAGGATATAACCCCTCCTTCCATAGTGTAGTATTTTTAATAATTTAAATTTTCTGCAGATATTGTGTAACAATAGGACAGCGCTTATAATTAAATATTTAAACGTTATTTTGTTGCATGAAAATAAACTAATTACAAAAGTTCATCTTTTCATCACCGGAGAGAGCAGCGTGTTAAAAACAGCAGAGTCGCCTACAATTAGTTTTGAGAATTTTCTGAACAGATTGTAGACGAAACATAAATTATCTTATATGTGTAGATCAAAGTTATGAGAACCAAGATCTATACCACATGGCATTTTGTCCTGTGTTTGCTTTCGTATAAGGAAAATGGTAGAGCTCTGTGGCTTGAAATCAAAGGGGCCCGATTCCCGGTTGGGGTAAAAGTGGTTCGGAACCCACGTTAAACTGTAGGTTTCGTCCTTAAGACGTCATCTTCATCCGATAGAAGGCAGTGGCAAACCAACATGCTTCACCTTATCCAGGGACCTTCGGTCAGAACATACAATCAAGCCCAGTAACGTAACGCCCGAACACTTTTTTTTCTGTTGCATTCGAGATATTTCAGAGCTAAGAAATGTGTTCTGTATTTAATGTTCTAAAGATTTGTAAAATATTTTATTACGGTTTAGTGAACAAGAAGCTAGCTGATTGTACACCAGATTCATAGAAAATGGCCGCGTTACGAAAGTTGCACAATCTGCAATATAGAAAACTTTTATACGTATTAAATCTACACTGAACATAGTCTCGTTCATTTCCATTTTGTTCTACATACCGGAATGAAAAAGTGTACCTAATGTAATTTTCTTTTAATCTGGATGTACATCAACAGAAATAACCTTTTATTACCTTTGTTTATAATTAAATACGAATGTATATGTTTGTACGCTTGACCACAGTAATACAATGATTATCGCTTTTTATTTCAGCGTTCGTCAGTCTGGAAAATTTAAGAGCAGTAGTTCACCATGGCCTCCATTCCGTATCCCTGCACCTTGCAACCCAGCGTACGAAGATCCCAGAAAATTACTGTGTTCTCGTGTATTTCATGCAATGATTTTCGTTGTATTATATAAAGCCGTACATTCACAGGCTGTATCAGAACATGTGATTTCTCTAGCACTTTATCTTCTTGAAATGGCTGTGTCGTTTTCGGAATCATCGGATGCTTCAGGACAGGTGAGTTAGTGGAACGATAGCCGAAATCTTTATTGTGTAAGTCAAGATTCTGTTTCCATTTACTTCGTTCTTTCGTCCTTATACTTACACTATCAGGGAGAGAGAAAATAGAATACTAATTTAATGAGAAGCGAGACATGAGCGATCTCTCACGAATAAATCAGTAACTATTAGTACTAGATGTAATACCAAACTCATTTGATGTGTAATTTAGAGAAATAGTTACAGGCGAGGTTGGACTGTTACATCCCCCCCCCCCCCCCGCTTAAATAATAGTAAAAAAAAAATCGTAATTTTTTCGAATAGTCAAGAAGTTTCATTAAGGCATTTCTCTTCCGTAATGTGAAAAACGTAAAACTGGAAGGTGTCTGCTTGAAATCTAGCATGGAAAATTAGAACAGTCGATGGTTTCGAATCTTTGTTCACTGTACACATACGTACTTCGACGTTTCTGAGGCGTTATTATGGGGTCGGTCAAATTTACAGTATACATTCTATGTATGCCCACCTAAAATCACCATAATTTTATATGGAAATCGTATTTTTGGGGGGAGAAGTAGCCTGGAGTTTCATTTTAGGTTCGTGACTCTCTCTCTCTACCTTCTTCAAATTGATCATAGAACAGTGTCGTAACAATTGATTTACAGATTAGATGCTAGTAGATTTTTCTTTTACAGCAAAATGAGTAATATTTTCACATTTTCCCTCGTAGAATGCGAAAGAATTTTCATTGTTTTGATAAAGACATGGACATCCGGTAGTTAATAACCGGATCAAGAATCAGGCTACTTGTTTTCCGTATCAACACTTTTCAGTAGTTATCTAACCTAACACATCTTTTAACCTTCCTGAAAGAGAAGACCCCTGATTTTGATTAGACTAAAGATAAATCTGTTGTCAGTTAATTGTCCTAAAAATTAAGGTAATTTGAGATCAAGTATTCATTTAAGTGTTCATGTTCCGTTTTCCTCTAAAAATGTTAATTGATTCTCTTTAATATTTGCGTAATTTGTTGTAAGTACTATCCCAAATGTCTCAAAGTATGTCCCTAATATGTGAGTGAACGCTTGCTCCTTTATCAAGCAGTCCCAGGTTCGATACTTGTTGACAGCAATATAATTCGAAACTCACTTGTGAAAACTGTAGGTCCCGTCCTTTAGATGTCATCTTTATCCGATGAAAGCAGTGTTAAACCACCATCGGTTTACTTTGTCCATGGCGACAGAACACCCATCTCATCATTACAATTGTAAATAAGATTTAATTTTCTGCGTTTCCATACAGGAAAACTGCATAAATGTTGAGGGACTAAATCAAAAATGTGGAAACTACTTTTATTGCGTGCAGTTTTGAACTGTCTTTCGAACACTTCAGGTTTCAGATAGTTGTAAATAGATTGAATACATCGGGTATGCATGTGATTGTGAAGTATGGATGTTTTGAATAGAAGGAAGAATCTTTTTCTTGTTCTTAATAAGTTATTTTTTTCGGAGTGGAAGCTACTGAGGGAAACTAGTTCTGAAAGGATTTGATTGCGCAATTGCAATTAAAAATTGCATGAGCAAATTAACCCGTGTTTTGATAAGTAAATCCTGTTATCATAAGCATGTCCTAAAGTTATTATTATTATTTATTTATTTATTTTATGGCACAATCTAAAAGAGTAGCATAAGAAGCTCGTATGGCAGTGTCACGCGAGTAGGTAATTTGCTTTTTATTATGGCTTTCTTAGCTCGTAGTAAATGCAATTTAGTTTTTTTCGTGAGAACATAATAATTGGTTATCTTTATATACGTTTTTAGGTGTGTCAAGCAGCTAAAAGTGAATCTAGGGAACGTAGAGATATGGATTTTAATAATTGGTTTGAATCCGATTGGCTGTCTTCGAATTTGCGAACTGTTGTAGATAGAGTTGTTTTGAACCCTGAGCCTAGATTCAGCTTCGATAGTTCTGACGGTGAGTACAACTTTAAAAGTACTTAATAAAAAGGCATATGCTGAAAAATTATTGTAATCATAAGTGGATGAATTAATGCTTTGCACGTTAGGTCTGGTTTGGGAGCGTTGATAGTACTTGTATCAATATAAATAAAAACATGATAGTACGTTCTAAGAGTCAGTAGTACAAATCAAATTTACCATGTTCTCGAGAATGTTGTAGTCAAATCTTCAAAGTTTTTCGTTACCGAACTGGTAGCTTCGTCAAATGTTAAATGAATATGTAATGTGTGTTTTTACGTGTAAGCTTCGTCAACGTCTGACGACGCTACCGGTTTGGTAGCGAAAAGCTTCGCATATTTGACTACAGCATTCCCGAGGAAAGTGATTTGCAGTACAATATAATTCAAATTACTACAACTTCACATCTTTGTTCCCCTGTGTAAAATTCCGTTTTGCAGATGCAGGCACGTTTATAATAATATGATGCGTTTTTCTCGTGAAGATTGAAACTCGTGATTTTGAAATTTAGCTTCGGTTTTGCTAGCTGTTTTTAAACACTGGTATGTCCCCATCTAGGGTAGTGATGTATTTTATGGTAATATTTTTAGAAGTATTTGAATAGCTTGGAAATTCTAAAATAATTCATTAGAATTCGACATGTGGAGATTTATTTAGTAAATGTAATTGAAAATTTTTAAGTACAAAATTCATCTTTACTCCATACTGGCTCGTGTTAGAAGAGATTTTAATTCGTCAGAATATCTTTATAGTAATTTAAACCTACCCAGCTGTCTTTTTTTAACGCTACAGTTTGTACGTGTACGAAGTAATTATAAGTTTGTCATTTGGTTGCATGGAGGTTATTTTTTTTTACTATGTTTTCTTCCATTCCTTTCCCCTTCCTTAAATATTTGTCTGTGCTTTGTGTAGTGATAGTATCCGTAAGCTTAGAGCATTAGATGTAGAGGTATGTTTTGAAGGTAAATGGTGGTGGGTGTGAGAACGAGTATGGGTTTTAGTGTAGCATATGGAATGAAAATGAACATTAGTCTATTTTAGTTGACTGGAATTTTTAAACCATACTGTATCACAAGGGTAACAGGTTTTGTTTTTTGAATGAATGAAGTGTATATTCCTCCTTCAGAGATCTAGATTTTCACTGCTTGCAGCATTTTGAGAGAAAACGTAAACAAATATTCAAACTAAAAAAGAACGAGATGTATGCATGTCATACAGTTGAGTAAGAAACACAAGATAATAAAATAATGTTGTTGAAGCACAAATTGCAATGCATAGCCAGTGATATGTGATCACTTTTATCTAGTTTGTTTTATATACAGATTCGCAAGACAATATAATTAGTCATATTCTTAACTACGCGAAAATAAAACTTACAAAGAACCGTATTATTTATGGTATATGATCTCTTCTTCCGAGTACATTCAACATTTTATTCTAAGATTACTACCCTGTAGACTTGTTCTTTGCATTTATTTTTACGTAGGAAGAAAATATATCTGGTTAATTAGCGTGAAAGTGAAGAATTCTGTCTAAAAAAAAAAAAAAAAAAATGTGTATGCACGGCAATAAGTAAATAAATAATCCGTCACGTTTTCAGTCAGAAATCACTGCTTAGTTGAACAACGTTCATTAAATTTAGAACATTTTTAAAAGAGTAAACTGTATGATACTTACGTTGCATCGAAGGATACAATGTAGTTTGAATGTAGTTACCCCTCATATTTTCAAAACACAGCCTTGTGTTCATCAGTTGGTGTAATGGTTAAGTCCTATAAACCAGATACCGTGTAGTGTTATCTGTCATCACATTGTGGTATGTGCTCCCCCAGTCTACGAGATATTAAACCCAAGTGCGGTTCGGACTCAACGTTAATAGTCTGTTCCGTCCTGAACTGTGTTCTCAGATGAGACGTAAATTACCTCAAGGAAAGAATATTTCTGTAGTGCGTAATGCAGGAAATGTGTAGAGAATGTAATAAGCCGATCTGATCACATTACCTTCCGTAACATTTTTTTTTTTTTAAAAAAAGAAGAAAAGAACTTTAGTAGAAATTGATACGGTAGAATTTGTGACTACTATCTTTTATAGTTGAATATAATGATGTTTAAATATTTTTTAAAAAAGTCCGCTTAGAATCAACATATTCTTGTTAAATAATAAGTGTTTTGTGTTCATCAGGAGAAATGGAATGGGAACAATGTGAACTGGAAACGGACGGATCTGAGTCTACTGATCGAAACGGTTCAGTGTTGATGCTTGAAGGTGCAAATAGTGAAGAAAATGGGTCATTAGCTTTAGTATTAGAAACAGCAGGCGCTTTGGTGCCAACTGGAGGGGAAGTGGCAGTTGTATCTTCCAGCAGTAAGTATACATTCGTTAAGAAAGGATTATTATTAATGATTAAAAATGTACTGACGGTAGCCTAGTATTAAACAAAAGTTTCCTAACATTCTGTACAGATAAATTTGAAATCACTTATGTGATTGTTGTTATGGACATCCAAGGTTTGTAACATTCCATATGCTGCGCTGACTCCATACTCTCGCGCCAAAGGAAGTTAATGTGGGAGAGTACGAAATGGAAATATTACAAGAGGCATGTCAAAAGGTTTTAGCTGTTCTCTAATGCATCATTGCGATTTGTGATTTATTGAGAATTATGCTGAAGAAGGAGGTGCTTACTGTGCAGTAGGTCATATTCCGTGAGTCTGCTAATCATGGAGCTCTCAGAATAATATTTTCCTTTTTTTAAAAAAAAAATATTATTATTATTATTATTAGGTTTAAACGCAGAGCAACTCCGGAAGTTTTATAAATGCAGTCGGGGTGTGTACCCCTTCATGAACCACAGTGGTGAACTAGTATCGTAAATTTCAAAGGGGTTTCTAAGAGAAACCTCGTTCTGGTCGGTCGTATACTTCAGATACTTTCGAAAACATAGAGATTACGTGAAAACTTTAAATAGAGGAAGATCCTCATAACTGTTTCCTTGAGAGAGGACACCCAACATTGGATCAGGAACAGCACAAATGATTGTACATCAACAATCGGAAAAATCTAGCCGAAGTGAAAGCCAGGACGTGAATAATATCTCACACGTGACGAAACGTGAATCCAGAAACAAAGGAACAGTCATGTAGTAAGGTGTTTTGAAGAAAGGCCACCAAGCAAAGTGAAGAGAAGTTGAAGTGGCGGAAAGAATGTGTTCACCTGTTTCTCGTGAACGTGCATATCGTTCATTACTGCTTAATAGTTCACCAATTGCACCCAAGGTGTTCAAGCAATAGAAAACTCAACACCCAAGGTTAAAGAAGGATCAATTGCTGCTTCGGCAGGTCGACGCTTCATCTCACAGTGCTGCAAGAACTGCGATCATTTTGATGCGATAGAATGTCCGACTGCTAGCACATGAACCTTACTTTTCTGAATTAGCTCCTCGCGACAGTTAATGAAGTTTTTACCTCCTGAAGTTAAAAAGGGGTTTCGTGACCACCATTTTTCTTCGCATGAAGAAGCCATTGCTGCTGATTTGGAGGATGTGAAAAGCATAGAAGAAATGTGTGGCGGGAAGAAAAATGGGTGTATTTAAGAATGGAAAAGTATATAAGTGTCAGTGGAGAGGTGCATTTTGAGAGCATCTAAAACCTTTTAGCATGACCCTCGTACACCGATTTAGTTTTATTTCAAGAACGAAGTTGTTTTATTTCGGAACCAATTTATTCCTAATTTCGTTGTGGCGGTATGCCGCATCTACAGTCGTGCTACGGTGATAATTCCTTAGACTGTCAAAGTTGTGGAGGGAATAGATGCAATTTAAGTGTTCCAACTAATCAGTTTTTAGGGTTCATGCCACCACTGTCATGTTCGTCTTTTACCGTTCTGTTAGGTTACCGTTGAAACAAGAGTGTTGATATTCCTTTTCCGTCGAGCATAGAGGCTCGGTTAACTTCAAATCCCGTTACCTACCATCGTGACTTGCCCATCAGTCACAGTACATGAATGTGGGAATAGTAGCTTGCAATAACATGAAAACAGCTGCTTTCCCCATTTGTACTCGTACGGATGGTTTGATGTTCTTAGATGCCGTGATACAGCGAAGCTTTGACTTGATGAGCACTCGAGCAACAGCAGTGATCATGTTGATTGATGGAGTAGACTTTGGTATATACATTTTAGGATCCTTCATTCGCATCAGGATGGCCTGAAGTCTGCCAGCTACTAATTGGATCTAAATACCACGTAATAGTGGAAGAAAAATGTTTCAGCAATTGAATTAAAAAATATTGTATTGATACATTTTCTAACGAACAATTTCAGAATTTTCTATTGTTCCTTTTAGGAAATATGATACTCCGTAAAACGTACTCAGTATATGGTACTCCGTTTCATACAATATACGAAAGTTGCATTGAAGTCGGCTTCAAGTTTCAAAGTAATTCACAGCAAAAGTACTTCGATATTTATTTTTTTTTAAATGTTCTCGTCCACTGCAGAAAATTGATCGAAAATTTATTGATCAGCAGTTCAGTTCAATAGATACCGTTGTCTCACATTGCATTACCGGAAAATTGTTACGCGAAGGAAGTTAGTCTTAAGTGTAATTCTAGTAGAGGAGAAAGCTTCAGACGAAATCTCAATCGTAGTACTAATTCGTTGTTAGAAGTACACATACTTAATCACCTGTGAATTGTTTTTTATTCTTTCACATTCATAAGAATACACTTTGATTCAAGATGTACACTATCTCTTATGCATTTGAATTTAATTTGTAAAGCCTTTAGGTAGCTTTGGCTCAGGCCGGGTGTATGATGATGGGATGATTGGTGGAATGGAGAAAGTTAGAGGAAAGGGGAGAACCCCGAGAAAACCCACGCACACTGTGCGTGTCCATCACAAAGCCCACATGGCACGAGCAGGATTTGAACTGACGATTCCAAGCGTCAGAGTTGAGCGCTCTAACCGTTGAACCACCGCGGCCCATTGTCTCTTACCTGTGTTGATGTTTCGGTCTAAAAATTCAACTTTTTACTGCAGTATTCGAGTGAAGAACATAAAATATATGTAATTTTCTTCGTTTTAGTAATAGTTATTCTGTCGATACTGATTAAGATTTGTAAACTCATGTCTTTTTTGTGTGTGTCAATGTGCACTTACAATGTGTCAAGTTGTTTTTTTCTGGATTTATAATGAATCTCTTCGAAAAGACTTCAAAATCTTAAAAGTAATTGTGATAAAATATTTAAATCAGGTTTTTCTTTCTTGATAAATCTGGCTTCGTGCAGATCAATCCAAATGTCATGTCAATTCCTTAATAGAGAAAGTTGTAATTAGTGAGAGGGAAAAAAGGTTATTTGAACTTGTGCAAGTAATTCCTTTTTAAAGGGTTAATTAAATTTGTCTTTATATATTGAATCATGTGAAGATTAAGTTGTTAGATACTAATCTGGTGAACGTAGAGAAATCAGTTAATAAATAAAAGACTAACCGGCAAGTTACAAGTCTTTCGTTAAGATTAGGGCAAATTATTTCAGGAGAACATTATAACTTTGTACACCTTGTTTCTGTCCTTGAGATTAGTATTAACTGTATAAAGATTTTTGTAGGAAGAGTTGTTGTCTTTCAATAAATAATTTTCTTTTGTCAAAGAATAAATATGATCAAGATTAGCGAAGAAATTTTTTTAAAAGTGTAGTTTTGAGGGCATTCTTAAATTATCTCATCCAGTTCAATGTATGTAAGAGAGATTAACTGACACATTAGTCCTGTTGTATGTTTACCATGCAACCCTGAGACTTTGTTGTTCTTTTTTTGTCCAAGGTTCCTCTGTGTCCAGCCAACCAGCTTTACCTCCAAATCCTCAACATCCAGCTGTGTTAGCTGGCAACGAAGTGGTGCCAGCCAGTCCACCTTCTCCCAGCACTTCGAGCTCCGAAGTAGTTCCCTTCAATGCCTCCTCCTCTTCGTATTTGCCCGTAACTACCACTCCAATGTACCATCAACTGGCCATAACTGTTCCCAATTTGCCAGCAGGCAGTGAAACGGAAGGAGGACATATGGCCATTTCAACGCCAGCGCTACCTCCAGCGAATCCAGTTCCAGCCATCACAGCGGGCACAGAAGTCGTACCATCAACGTCAAGGGTGCAGAAAAGTTTGCTTAGGAAAAGAAGACAAGATCTTGTTCCAAGTGTAAGTTTACGTAGTAGATTAAGTACTGTTTAAGGAATAGATTATTTTTGTATAAAGTAATGTTGGTTAATGAAGTACATTAATGTGTGTGTAAGTACACATATTTCTTTCCTTATCACACACCTATCCACACTTATCTTTGATTGTTCTAAGAATGTTAAACTTATTGTACTAGGAGGAGGGAAAGAGGCCAGTGTATAATATAAATTATTATTCAGTTATGTATCATAGTTCATTTGGTATTGTTCTATATTGTAATCTGATGTAAAGTTACGTTAAGTTAAGAAGTTTGTGATTATATAAAATTTCATATAATGAATTAGTAGGACGTACTCGAAAAGTCCAGGAAGTCTTTAGGACTCGAACTTACATAATAACACAATCCCTTCCTTTCATATACATTGTTTTGTTTATATAAAGATATATGTCGCTTGCTGGACACAGCCCAACTCCATCGAGTATAGAGGAGCAAGGGACACAAGTGAGGTCTGCAGGTTTGTCCAGCGTTTACTACCACATAAAAATTAGTGGTAGTATTAAAGAATCCACATAAAAATAAGTAGTAGTATAATCCGAGAAAGGAGTTAGCTTATACTTACAAAGGACCGTTGCAAGGTTCTTGGATAATTCACACACATAATTCATCTTTGTATGTATACATAAGCAGAAGTAGATCTGAATTTCAAAAAGTGTTGCTTAAACATGCAACTTA
>JAGDQP010029937.1:0-22984 GCA_022664845.1 Lepisma saccharinum | reverse complement strand
AAAATCCAATATATATTATTCACAGAAGAGGGGGAACATATATGATATGACCCTATGCTTACTGAAACAAAAGAGTGGGTAGTTTAGTTCAGGAATGATGTAATGTTGTTAAAAGAAGGTAAATAATTGGCTTATTTATTGTTTGCTGTTTAAAGAATATTTTAAATGAAGTTTGAGGGTTGGAAAATTTTTTAAAAGTCATTGTTCAATGTTTTTATTATTTATGTGTATTTACTGGAGTTTTGGGAGAAGGGCAGTAGATGTCATCACTTTTAGTGTTGGAAAATCGAAGTGAGCAACTTTTTGCATAGTAAAAAATTGTTGTTTTTGTTACTTTATCAGAGGCACATAATTTTATTTTGCTAAAGAATTATTTGTTTAAGAAATGAAACTAATTTTGTAAATAAAAATATATCCTGCAAAGTGATATGTACATCATGTGTACAACCAGAGAATGAATGTAAATAGCTTATATTGGGAACAGCATGTAGAGGTTGCGGCTATATTTATTAATCCTCTGTTTTAATAAATCTATTTCTTTGTTGCCTGTGTTTACCTTCTTATAGTTAGACGAAGCAGAGAACTAGGCTTTGGTCTTGGAAGGCGCTGCAAAGCACTGAAAAGATAATTCCTCGAGTATTCTACATTTTATGTGTACGTCCCACAACGTGGAGTAGCTTTGGGGCACGCCATAGCAATAGGGATTTCCTTTCTCCGGGTCCAGGAATCATTAACACGAACCCTGTTCCTGAGTCTTTATTTTGTTCTACCGCACAGCGACTACGAAAGAGTAAGTTATCGACGGGCTTATTCTTTGATAGATCACATCTAAACGAAACGTTAGTAAAAGGTTCCGTTTCAAAATCTGATGAATCAGGAGTCCGGTAAGGCTGGAATCTTGGACCGTTGTTGTTCTCCTTGTTTATTTATGACCTACCGAAATCCATACCGGATAATGAAGATGTGCTATTTTCGGATGACGTCAAAATATATGCTAAAATTAATTCCATGGAAAATGTCATAAAACGACAGCATAGTTTAGACAACTTTACTAACTGATGCGCTATCAATCAACTTTCAGTTGATACGAAGTTTTATCATTAATAGAAATAAAACGAGTTATCGATTTAATTATTAAATGAATAAATATGCATTAAGTAGGCAAGACGTAGTTGAAGATCTTGGTGTTACGTTTGATATGAATTTAACGTTTAAAAGCCACATAACAAATATTAAAATGAAGCTTTTAAAATGATAGAATTTCAAATGAGAATGGGAAGAAAGTTTAAAAACGTTTGTACATTAGAGAAAATGTACTATGCTTATGTTCGTTCCAGACTATTATTATTTCGAATCTCCATCAACGAAAAAACTGGCATCTAGAGAAATACAATGAAAATGTCTTAAATTTCTAACCAATGAACAAACTCGGATCTACCTACTTAGGAAAATTACAATATAACCGTTAAAACAAAAAAAATATATATTTTTCGAACGTTAGAGCAAAGGAGTGACATTTCTGATCTGTAATTTCTTAGGAAAATAATTCAAAATGACTCATAAGGAACACTACCCAAGTGTAACACTCCGATTTTGATAAAAAAAAAATTGGCAAGTAGATACTACATATGAAATAAACGAATACGGTTTCCTTTTTGTTTCTGCGTAAAAGCGGTTTTAGGGGGCAAAAGCCCCCACCCAAAATTGTGAAAATGGCCGCCCGAAAGGCGAGAAGAAGTGGACCGAAGGGTGGGACACAGACCCCTCGAAACATTTGATCACGAAATATCAAAAGTGCTAATAAGTGTACGTCAAAAGTGCCGAAAGGACATGGAGAATTGGAACGAAACTGTGTAGGGACAATACGCACAACAGAAGCGAACACGTGTTGTTTAGCTTGTGCGGAAAAACAGTGTGGGGGACAAGGT
Source organism: Lepisma saccharinum (assembly GCA_022664845.1). Taxonomy (NCBI): domain Eukaryota; kingdom Metazoa; phylum Arthropoda; class Insecta; order Zygentoma; family Lepismatidae; genus Lepisma; species Lepisma saccharinum. Next base: position 21,056 of record JAGDQP010029937.1, on the reverse strand, counting down.
CCCCCTCCGAAAGAAGGTAAATATTACGGCAGGAGTGCAGGAAGGAGTGTACCGAAGCGAATGAAATTATGCATAGATATTGTAGATGTAAAAGAAGGCAATACGTGTTTCCCAAGTGTCCCCTCCGATTTGCTGCAAATTTGGCACAGCAACAGTAGACAGAAAATAAATCGACACGTGGTTGGTTTGTTTATGTGGAAAAACATTGTAAGGGAGTAACCCCCGCCCCCGACATATTACTATCAAATGCGCTATAGGTAGGAAACGGCTAGTGTGAAAATAGTGAAAGTCTGTCAATGCATAGATGGCTTGAAAGTAGGAAATACGTGTTACTGTGTCTCCTCGGTTGTTTTGGAGAGGCAAAAAAACTCTTCAAACATCAAACATGTTCAGCACTCGAAGTAAAGACTGGGAGTAGAAAGTAAAGAAAACGTCGTGATAGAGACTGTATTTACAGAAAGAGATATATAGATTGCAACATACTGTATCTCCGCTCCGACACATTTATGTGTATGTACTTGTATAAAAAAATATTGTACAAGTCACTAGCTGATTATGGTTCAAGTGTCTTACAGAAAAGGACGTCTGTAGAATAATTGTCGAAACCCGATGAGATTTTGCACCACGCGAAACGCGTTAGAGGTACGTGCCCACAAATGACAGATGTAAGTGCACACATTTTCTGTCTACTGTTGCTGTGCCAAATTTGAACCAAATCGGAGGGGACAATTGGGAACACCTTCTTTTACATTTAACAATATTTATGCACAATTTCATTCGCTTCGGTCCACTCCTTCCTGCGCTCCTGCGGTGATATTTACCTATTTTCGAAGGGGGTCTTGTCCCCCACACTGTTTTTCCGTACAAGCTAAACAACACGTGTTCACTTCTGTTGTGCGTATTGTCCCTACACACAGTTTCGTTGCAATTCTCCATCTCCTTTCGGCACTTTTGACGTACACTTATTAGCATTTTCGATATTTCGTGATCAAATGTTTGGAGGGGCCTGTGCCCCACTCACCCGTTGTTTCCAGGAAAATACGGAACACGTATTCCCTTATTTTATGTCTAGTATATCTGTGCACAATTCCATTTACTTCGGTACACTTCTTTCTGCGCTCATGGCGTTGCATTTCACATTTTTGGGAGGGGGCTTTTGCCCCCTAAAACCGTTTGTACGCAGAAAAATAAAAACACGTATTCGTTTATTTCATGTGTAGTCAGTGGTGCAACCACAAATTTTCGTTTGGGGGGGCAAGTATCGGATTCATGGATGTATCTATCTATCTATCTATCTATCTATCTATCTATCTATATATATATATATATATATATATATATATATATATACAATGATATTCAGCCGTTTTCTATTCACTGCTTTATGAAGGGCCCCCTTTTCTTTCCACATATCTCGGTCTGCTGATATCCTCATCCATGTAGCTCCTGAAAAACGTTTGATTTCATCTACCCATCTTATATTTGGACGTCGTCTCGGTCGTTTTTTTCTCTAGGAATCCACTGTAGTACATTTGTCGTCCACCTTCCATCTGTTCGTCTAGCTATGTGACCGGCCCATCTCCACTTCATCTTCTTCGCAGTCTTGATTACATCCTCTACCTTTGTTTGTGCGCGAATCCATTCATTTGTCTTCCTGTCCCTCCTGGTTATTCCTAGCATGCACCTCTCCATTGCTCTTTGTGTGACTCTCAATCTTTGAGTCGTTTGTGCATTCAATGTCCAAGTTTCGCAGCCGTACATCGTTACAGGTAAGACACACTGATTATAAACTTTACGCTTCAGACACATTGGAAGTTTGCTTTTGAAAATAAAGTGTAATCTTTGAAACGAACTCCACGCCATTTTACATCTTCTATTTATGTCATCCGTCAACTTGACATTCGATGTTTTGAGCTGGCCTAGGTAAACATACTCATCAACTATGCCTATTGTCTCTCCGTTAATCTTCACTTCCTTCTTTGCAGCATGTTGGTTGTACATTACTTTTGTTTTACTTAAGTTCATTTTAAGGCCTATTTTCGAACTCTCGTTACTCAGTTCTTCCATTCTGGTTTGTAGTTCTTCTGCACTTGAAGCAAACAGGACTATATCATCAGTGAACCGTAGGTGATGAAGATATTCGCCATTAATTTTAATTCCAACTTCATCCCAGTTTAAATTCTGGAACACTCTCTCCAGGACCGCACAAAACAGTTTTGGAGAAATTGAATCTCCTTGCCTTACCCCTTTTCCAACTTTAAATTTTTCACTGTCTTGATGCAGTCTAATGAGAGAAGTGGCAGTCGAGTAAATGTTTCGCAGTAACTTGATGTATGCACTTTCGATGCCTTGATGTTCAAGTGATTTAAGTACTGCTGACAAGGAGACCGAATCGAAAGCCTTTTCAAAATCTATGAATCCCAAACACAGTGGAAGTTCATATTCATTAGTCCTTTCCATAACTTCATTCAACGTTTGTATGTGGTCCATTGTGCTAAATCCACGACGGAATCCGGCTTGTTCCCTTCCCTGGTTAAAATCTAAGTCTCGTTCAATACGATTCAAAATAACTTTGGTGAACATTTTGTATAGGACTGACAGTAAACTAATTGGTCTGTAGTTTTCGACGCGTTCTTTGTCCCCTTTCTTGTACAACAAAATGGTAACGGCATTGTTCCTACTTGAGGGTATTTCACTCTTCCTCAGGCACATCGAGAATAATTTAGCAAGTTCCTCTTTCATTTTTTCACTTCCCCATTTAAACATCTCTGCTGTGAGTCCATCTTCTCCTGGTGATTTTCCGTTCTTCATCCCTCGAAGTACTTTATCCACTTCTTCTTTCATTACGTCTGGGACTTCTACATCATTTTCTTCTAAGTCTTTATTTCCTAGCTCTTCCTCGGAGTAGTACAATTCTGTGTAGAAATTTTCAAATATGTTTATAATTTCTTCCTTATTTCGTGTTACGGTCCCGTCTGGTCTCTTAACTGCAATTATTTGCTTTTTCCCTATCATGAGCTGCTGTATATATATATATATATATATATATATATACGCAGATCCACCATTTCGCTAAAGGATATATGTGCCATTTTATCCAGTGTAAACCTCGATGAAGTCTCATTTTGTCCAGTGTAAATTTGGTAATCAAAGGTGTCGACAGCCCTTTAACCCCCTTTGATTATATATATATATATATATATATATATATATATATATGAACAAATTTGTAAGCGCGAAATGAACTTTACCCAATTAAGCATTAACGTTAGATGTGAATAAGTTATTGTAAATGGAAATATTTTTTACTCTAACGAATATATATGAGTTTGTCATCCTTAGATTCGAATAGTTACCGATTTTCAACATGTAACCAAAATATAGCATTTTCTTTTTAACTTCCAAAATTTTGTCGTGGTTTCGAAGGGTACTGGACCCCTGTGGGCAAGCTGTTTGACTTCAGCCATTCGGAGCTTCGTGCCAGGGAGTTTTTTTTTTTTTTAAGAACTAAAACTTTAAGCCATGTTTAAGCATTGCATTTAACCTGTCCTAAAATAGACTAGATCTAATTATATATTGACCACTAGCGATGATTAAGGGTTTGGGGGTGGAAAGCAGTTGCCTCCCAGTTCTTACCGTCGCACTATATACTGTACTCTTAATACTAAATCTATAATGGTAAAATTTTGCCCCCCTAGCCATCTCCCAAGTTCTACACTGTAAAACATTTCGTAGGAAAATTTACAATATTGCCACCGATTTTTTTACAGTACAGCACCCCACTCGATGCCACTGGACTTATAATTGCTTTTGCTTAACAATGCTGTATCGGCGAATCAAAAGAAACTGCTATTGCGTCGAGCGAGGAAAGAAATAAATAGTCGTCAAAGACCCTTGAAATTGATACACATTTGATTGATAGCTATATAAATTGAGCTAGCACTTAACTTGTTTCCATCATTTCGGTCTGCAAATCTGTTCTTTCTTCATCTTTCTTTCTTTTAAATTTTAATAGCTCAAACAATGTTTGCTGTCGCTTCTTCACCGTCTAAACTAAACTCACTCAAATCAAAATAAAAGATTTGGAGAACTTGAATGAGGACTGAACATATTCCCAGCCAGCTACTTAACTACTACCCACCGTGTCAGGCAGATTGGCAGAAGTTTTTGCGCTACAATCAAAATAAGTTTTCTCTAGTGGATTAAATGTGAACGATTGAGCTATTTCCTTTTTTCGTATCTGTATTGGTTATAATAATAAAACATTTTTAAAATATATATGTATATTCTTTTTTTTTTTAGCAGTGGACTATTTTTTTCCTTTGGCTTCTTTGTGCTTAACAATGCTCTGAGGAATTAAAGAAACCGCACTCTTGACTTATGAAAAAAAAAAAAAAAAATAAAAAAAAAAAAAATTTTTTGAAAAAAAAAGACATTATTTTCAAAAGCTCTCAACTATATATAATTACTAAAACTATTGTTTACCATGAATGAAAAGACGTATAACGAAAATTCAAAGCTATTTTAGCGTTAAATGTCGACTCAGAAGTAACATGTAGCCTATGTTTGCCCGGAGCAAAATTGATGTCTGGCCAGAGTTGGGGGGGGGGGGTGCAATGCCCCACTGTGGTTTCGCCCCTGTGTGTAGTATCTACCTGCCAAATTTTATCAAAATCGAGGTGTTACACTTGGGTAGTGTTCCTTGTTAGACTGCACAGATTGAATATCATTGTTACAGTTTTGTGTCCCGTCATTAAAAACTCGCGTAGACAACACTGCTCTCTTCCACTACAAAAAGGCAAGGACAAATATAATGACGAAGTCACCAATCTGGAGAATATGTGCTGCCTACAATGAGATATGGATCTGATAAATCACCCAAATATTTAGCAATATTGTAATAACAAATGTCTGTAAATTGACATTGTAAATATCTAAACTCTAATTGGGCTATAAAGCATGTTGTGTTGACAACAAATAAGTAAAAATAAAATAAAGAACATATAAATATCTTACTTTTGTTTTCTATATTGCAAAGTATAATTTCCTCTGGCTAGGGGGGTAGCGCCCCCCTCTGCCCCCTTGATGGGCGCCCTTGTGGCATCTTTCCTCAGACATGATGTGCTTTGTCCATAGCAGCCCATCTGATTAATAATTGAAAGCTTAGAGTGAACTAAAAATCTAAGAATTACAATTTTTCACGTTTGAATATCTAAGCAGAAAAGGTTATTGTACAGGAAATGAAATAAGATATAAGGCAACAGAACGTTTATGAGAATAATGATAATAGAATTCAGGTAGGCATATAGTCATCCTTTCTATTGTATTGCAATTTTTTAAGCTATACAGATGAACATTTTATAACTGTCTTCTTGAAACCACAGCTAGTTATGCAATGGGACATATATTAAGCATAATAACCTAACCTTACCTACTGTGATCATTAAACTACAATCATAAAAGTGTGTATACATTGCATGTCCTGATGTTTGTACTGTCACAATGCGTCACTGTAACACAGTGAGTCTATAAAAAAAATTACATAGACCAAGTCTTTAAAAATTTTAAATATAACATCAAAGAAATGCACATAAAACCCAACTACAGGAGAGCCAATATCCTGAAGATGATAATTATGTCACGTCAAACTACTACAAAACAGTTGTTTTAAAAATGACCCAGTAAAACTTTCTCCTGCGGCTTGACGAAGGCGTTTCTTTCCCTTTCCACTCCGTAGTCCCTCTCTACACATACATATACACAATACGTAATAATACTGAAGTGTTACGAGAATGTATCCAATACAATAAAAGAAAAAAAAATGTAAGCTATAACCCTAAGGCCAGGAATCGCAAACCTTGTTGGGATATACATGAGAAACATAAAAGTAATAATACTAATAATTGTTAAGGAAAGAATTTTAATACTGATGAAGTAACCGCTTACGACTTGTGAATGTCTTTTTCTTCTTCCTTTTCTTTTGTTGATTGCGAGATGACGTTAACGCTTACAATATAGAACAGACTGCTACAGCCTCTGGTTATCATTCAGTGAGGCATGGATTGTTATGCCTGTTTGTCTACCTTATAGCAGAGTGCACCGTTCAGGTCAGTCTTTGTTTGGACCTTGAAGGCGAAAGTGTTCCTAAGAATAGAATCCCTTTCTTTAGTTGTGAAAACTTTCTCAAAGAAGAAAACCTTACTTCTTATAAGCTGATTTGAATAAGGTAAGAAAACGTCTTCAAACATTTTATTTACAAATCTTCTTTTCTTTTCATCTTCTTCTTCTTTGAAGACTTTGCATTAACTTCCTGTTTACGTTGTGGTCAGAAAATGTATTTCTGAAAGGTTTGTTTACAAAAATTGTTTGCCTTCCTTCTCTTCTTCCACAAAAGTACGAAAACTTTCCGCGTAAATCCCTTCTTAATTTTGTCACTATGCATACCAGTGAGCTGTACTTAACGATTCTGGAGTGTCCGAACTAAATCTAGATACCAAAATGGACGAAAGTTTCAGTTTCCTGTACGTTTGTTGTCGCTAAGTGGCCCGTTTTTCTATTTAAAGCTTTATTCTTGAGTTAATCTACTGTATGCTTTATTTACAGTATATCTACATATGGACTGTGCAAAGGTCTATAATAGCATGCATTTTATTTGCAAAAATCAAGCCGTAAATTTAAAAACACTGGGCCATGCAGCGATAACAAGCGTAAAAGAGGTAAAAATTGAGTTAGAACTGAATGTTTGATTTCGTTTGGATTAAGCTGGAAGTGTATAAGTGAAGTTAATTAATTATCTCTTGTGTTTGGGCGTCAAATACTAACAGGATTAGTAAAGTAATAAAGCGCTCCAGTCAGATAAATTAAGAGTTTACTGGTGTATGATGATAGTTGGCAATAACTCTATGTATCCGGTTACACTGACAATTCGTTACGTCAATCGGACCTCAATGAAGATTTAAGTAACTTGTTTAAAGTGTATTACAATTATCTGTTGCAGTTATATTGGTACAAATAGTATAGACTATTATTAAAATGTCCGTACTATCTAACGGAATTTGTTTAGACCCTGTTTTTTTTTATTATTTTTTTTATTATTATTGATGTCAATTGTACAGTAACAATTAATTAGTAATGTCCTGTAAATAACTATATTGTCACTTTCGGCTTGCTTCTCTCTCGAGTTACACCCTCCACACGAAGAAAATAACTTAAAATTGAATGATCCATTAGAATTCCAAATCCTCGGACATGTTAAAGCGGATAAACAGATGCATGAGGTGTGTGTAGATGTGTAAAGGTCAAAATACATATTTTTATACAGAAACGTGTACGTACACTACGGTAGGTTGTGTAGAAATGGGGCGGGGAGGGCGGGCGCAGTCACTGTACTTCACTGTGCTATAACATTGATAAACCTATCTAGCTATGCCTGCATTCCTGTAATATGTAGGCCTACTAAAGTTTACTTACTTCTTTTGCATATTTCGTGTTCAAGAATAGATAGGTTTTTGTATATAGTGTACTTTTAAATCTCTTGTGTCCTCTGTGAGTGTGTGGTATATTGTAATGACGGAACCCGAGTTCGACTCCCGATGGGGCTGAAACCGGGTCACACTGTACGTGACCCAGAGACCCGGTCTGGGAAATATAATTAACTTGGAATTCCGGCGTCGTATTTATCTTGCTCTGGGGGTGGTCCTGCTCACCCCTGAAACTAACAATTTATAAATGCAAGAGAATAATTAAAAACTCCGGGTTTTGTCCTCCGGGTTCCTGGGTCTAAATTGGATCACCGGTTCAGGCCGAGTCCGAAGCCTAGATCCGGTGACCCGGGATCCGTTTCAGCTCTGAGGCCAGTTCTTACAACGCCACCTTCATCCGATGAAGGAAATGGCAAACCACCATCGATACATCTTGCCCAGGTGCCTTTGGGGCAGAACACCCATCATCATCATCATCATCACGAAATTATTTGAAATATAAAATAATATTATAGTTATGAGTAAGAGGGTATAGTACAGTTTGCCAAGTGGTTAGCGTGTTCTCTCTGTGTGTACGTGGTTCTCGGTTTAATTCCAGTAGGGGCAACATTAAAGATAGTGGTTCTGAGCCCACTTTAAGAAGACTGTAACTCAGTACTAGAGCGTTGGCTTAGCAATCGGAAAGTCCTGGGAACGATCCCAGCATCCGGCCATCCTGACTGAGGTTATTCCAGGGTTTTCCTCCGTCGTACCAGTGAAATGCAGGGATGGTACCTACAAACTGGTCCTTGCCGATTACCTTCCAACAACCTCTCTCCCACCCTCTCTCGGTCTGATCCTGAGATGCCAAAAGGCCATAAATAAAATTTAAATTGGCACTTTAACAAAAAGTAAGTCCCATCTTAAGAATAACTACGCACTTGGTAGATCGAGAAATTAGTACGTTCGCTTTGTATTTGGTTCGTCACGGATTGAAATTCCTCACCCCCTATAAATCCACCCATGATGATAATAATAATTTAATTGAAATGAAAAAGCGAAAAATGTGCTCTGTGCTATGCTCTTTGGTTTGGATGATAATTACAGTAGGCCATTCCTGTGTTAAAATGAGTTTTAGCCACGCGCCCACCAACTTTTCTTATCACCTCTATATGTCGTCCAAAACTGGTTACTCATGGACTGGATTATACCCCCCCCCCCTAAGAAAAACAAATTAGCGTTGCGATTTTACTTACAATCACACGAGGGCTCCGGGCCTATGTTAGCATCTCAGGCACACAAACATTTACTTTTATAAAATAGGCTTGCAACAATGGCAATCTTGGATGCTTAGACACAAGAACACCCTCAGGATGTTTATATTGTTTCGAATAATGTTACTGCCAAGTTTGGTGCTTATACGTCCAACGAAATGAAAGCAGATTAACATTTTGGTCTTTTAAATGCGCTGGCAACACTAACTGAGGCGCCTTGTTGCAGGGACGAACACAGTATTTATCTATTGTGTATAATAGTGTTTAGGCCAAGTTTGGTGCGGATACATCTAACGATATGGAATTAATTAATAATAAATATGTTTGGAACACTGACAGCTAGAGTGCTTGGGGATTGGGACTCCTACAATATATTTTATTGGATCGAATAATGTTTATGCGAATTTTGGTGGAAATAGGTGGAACTGAATGGAAGCAATATGAACAATTGATTTGTTAAAATATGAGTTGCCAACACTGGCCCATTGCACAAATCGAGAGAGTTTCGAAGTTCTTAGCTAGTGTAGCCAAGACGTTTCCAACGACACCACAGCCACGTGTATACACTTGTGGTTCCTTAGATATATTTTTTGAACACCGACAGACAGACGCACGGCGCTTTAAACATTTGAAATCGTGATCGTAAGTGAAAAACTATTTAAGAAGTTATTCATTATTGACTTATTCGAAGTCTGGGAATCCTCTACCTCCTTTGGGGAATCCCTTGCACACCTATTGCACAGTTTTTGAAATATGCCTTTTCGGAGAGAGGGCGAAATACCATGCCACCTCAGTTCTAGTGTTAATGATATTACAAATGTCAAACTCTAGAATTCGTTTTCCCACCATTTGGGCAGCGTATGTACCGAGACGAAGCATTCACGCTCGGTGGTCAATACTTTTTTTTTAAATCTTATTTTCATGTCAGAAAAGCATTGAGAAAAATTTTTATTTGTGAAATCTTTGGAGCAGTATGAAAACTTCATGTTGAGATTTATTCTATATGAGTACAAGGGTAAATATTTTTTTTTTGCTTCGAAATCAGTACACACATTCAGTACGTGACTATCAGTCCTCTTACAGTTTTATTTCTGGCTCGTGAATCGCAAATGAAAAGTTCCAGGGTTAAGAGTTTATTGAACTATGTCAATGGAATTCGTGATTTGCGTCTTGTTTTCCAAACGTTTGCAGTTCTGAAGAATTTATGGGAACGAAACATAATTATGATATACGTGAGGAAATAAGCTGATTTGCCCGCTCGTTGGTGCGGAGTAAATAAAATACATTGGTAACACCTCTCTCTACGTATACTAATACAACAACAACACTACTACTGCAACTATTACTACTAATACAACAAGAACTAGCAGTAGTAGTGAAAAAGAAAGTAATAGTAGATACGCAAGCGCCGTTAACGGCGCATGGGGGATGTGGAGATAGCGCTCCACATATTCTCGACTTGCGGTACGATGTGAGTTGGGGTTATTCCCCACCTTCACCTTCTCAAGGTCTTCAGGAGTTCCAAGGACACACTGGTACTCAATTTGGTAGGAGGCTGAGTGCACCTCAGAACGCCAGGCATGGGAACACTGTGAGAAAAGTCTGCAGCGTCCTGGCCGAGATTTGAATCCACCACGGTGACTCTTGCAGTAGTACTTCTACTACTACTAATACTATTATTAGAAGTAGCAGCTACCCATTAGATGCTATTAGAGAAAAAATATTTGGTTTGCTCTAACTGTGGCTAGTAGTTTTAGACAAGCTTTGAAGTGAAAACCCTGTGTCACACGCATAAAAAATTACGTCCTTCTGTTACAACAATTTGATTGTGTTTATGAATATTTTTTGGTGTCCTACTTTTGTCCTTAATTTTGGGTTTTCCTTGTCCTTGTTTTCGATTATTCTCTGCGGTAGCCCTACAGACAGGCATGTAGCGATACAATACATTCAATGACTACCAGGGTGGAATTGAATTGAATGTAGGCAACTTTGGCTCAGGCTAAGGATGAGTAGAGAGAGTAGAAGATGTTGAAAGGATGTCGGCCAGGGCCTAGTGTGAAGGTACCAGTCCACCATTGGCCTGATATGACTAACTCCACGGCTTACGGAACTAGCATGTTCATCGCCGCCGTAGCGAACGTTCGTCATTGGATTCTATCCTGGGCAAAATCAAGACAGTTTTCATCATTAGCATCTACCAAGATCACTTCTAACATTATCATCCTAACGATATCGCGGTCTTCCCAACAGTTTTTTTCCCCTCCGGCCTACCAATCACGATTCGATCTTTTTTCCCCATCCAGCAGAATAATTGTTCTGTACATTTTTAATCTCAATTTTCTTGGTATTAACCGCGAGGTTAGGAGTTTCTTGACTGAATACAAACACGAGTTACTCGATGCTAAGCAACTTTTTATTTCTTTCGTGACCTCGTTTTTGTTTGTTAACTCCCAAGTATTTAAATTCGTTTTATTTTTCTGTGATCTCATTATTAATTAGTACTGTATTTCATTCATCATCATCACCTTATCATCGACTTTGTTTCCTCTATGTTTATATGTATACCTATCTCACTGCAAGCTTCTACTCTGTCTTCAACATACGGCCCTCGTACCATATTCAAAGTTACAAATACAATCTGCAAAATGTTTAAAGGATTAATAATACTGTAGTAGTTTTGAGTTGATCCTTTTTAATACGGCTTTTGGCTTACAATCCAGCCTCAATTCAGACCGCTGAAAACAGATGTTGGAGACCTCTGTACTAAGTTATCGGTGTTACTTTGTAGTGCATCTATATCAGGCCATATTAAATCTACATTATCCGCGTAGACGAATAGTTGGTTCAAGCCATTCGATGTTAATCCCTTTTTGTCTTTTATTTTTAGAATCGCGTATTCTAATCATCTAATGCAAAGGTGAGCTGCGGTGGCTAAGTGATACAGTGCTATCCTCTAATACTTCGGGTCGCCGGTTAGATCCCAGCTCACGCCATATGGATTTTGTGATGGACAAACATCGTGTGCGTGGGTTTTCTCGGTTTTTTTTTCGTTTTCTCCCACTTTCTTCATTCCACCAATTCTCCCATCATCACCCATACGGCCTGAACCAAAGTTGCCTAAAGGCCTTTAAATAAAATTCAATTTCTAATTCAAAGTTTAAAGAGTAGTGGGGACAAAGCATCACCTTGTTTCAATCCGTTGCGGCTCTCAAAACCATTTGACATATAATCACATATGTATTCTGCATATTGGGTCGCTAAAACACATCTTTACTAGTGAAGAAAAACGCTGAAAATCCTCAGTGAGGAAGAGCGGTAACTGACATCATTCCCAGGATCTACCAATTACTACCAATTGCCGCTCGGTGTAAATAATAGCGATTCTTCACTTTCCTTCTCCAGGAAACAGACAAAGTTGGGTAATGATGAGACGTATTGTTGATGGCTTAAGATAATGTGAATCTCTTATACAAAAGCATGGATATTGTAAAGATAAAAATCTGCAACTCTTCCCACGTGTGATGCTTATAAGAAGTATTATTACGCGGAGAAATTTATGTAATTGTACATTTCACACAAAAAACTAGTAAACCCACTTTCTCTGAAAACTGCGAAGTGAATAAATATAGCGTAATTTTCTACAATACGTCACAAATTATACATTTCAGACAATAAAAAACTAGTAATTAAGAAGGAGTTCTCCTTCATAATTGAGTTTAGTTACAATGTATATACATTGTGTGGCTTATATGAAAACTCTGCAATATTTTAGTACTAGTGATTCGATATATTACGTAAGATAAAAACATAATGGCGGATATGCCTAATTATTTATCGCGGCCATATCTTATGTAACATAAAAGCTTACTTGTTAATTGCTGGGCAGAATTATCCTGTCATTTGTGGTATTAGGTTTCGATATACACGATTCTTGGTTTGAATCCCGATCACAGTGCTTTAACTAAATAGAGAATGGTCGTAATTTAGCAAACTTGGGCTGAGTCCGGTGTGTATTCTACTAATTTTAACGGCCCATAGCGGTAATTTGCGTAAATATGAATCTTCATAAAAACAGAGATTTCATCGTGACGGGTGTTACGCTGGGACACATTCAAACATAAATAAACATCGCCAACGAAGAAGTAATTTGAATTATGACACCTATTATTTCAAAGAACGTTTCCATATTTAATTTTCCTTCTAATTAGAAATGTTTTCACCTTTTCATTTCTTTCCAATGTCAAGAAAAGGAGGCGTATTCGCGACGAGCCTGACGGATATTAGTAAAATATTCAGTAAGGCGGATAGTCCTGGTACATACAGTGTTTATGGTATTACCAATGATAATAAGATGTGAATGCTAGAAGTTCTCACGTATACCTCGATAGTAGCGACAGTTGCGGCCAGTCGTGTTTCTAACCAAGGATCCTTGTTTCTAACCAACCAACCGTCATTCTTTAGCTCCGTAACTGAACGAAGAAGAAGAATTGTAAGTAACTTGGAAGAACTCTTACCTCGTACAGACGAAAATGGATATAAAATGAAGAGAAAAGGAAACATAAATTTGGAAAGCGAAAATGAGAGAAAGAGCAATCTATTTCTAAGGGCTGATTTACATGAAAGCTTGCGATTTGAGTGAGTAGCCAATTGAAACGCGTGTTTTATTGTAAGGTAAGTGTGATACGTGTTTCAATTGGCTATTCATTGAAATCGTACGCAAAGCAAGGAACACAAGCTTACATGAAATCCAGCCCTAAAGAATAAAAAAGACTCTAAACCTAAATATAGAAGATAAACAATATTAAATTTATTAAACATATATTACGAAACATAGCGACTATTATGGTCGAAAACTACATTGACATCTTAGCCAATGATAATTAATAATTTCTCGGCGGTATCACGTCATCTTAGACTTGAGCTGCCATCTGATGAGTAGTCCGGAGGACGGGAATTTTTGTATACTATGCAAAGTATTATTATCTTTGGTATTACTTTGAGCTGCCGATAGTGGTACCTATAGATGTTTGTGGGTGTTGATAAACCAATGTTTTAAGCGTAAATGGTAAGTCCGGAAGTCAAGTAATACAAGTGACAATGACGAGTAAAAAAAAAGTTCGAGGTATTCTTTTATATATAACTCAAAATATGCAATGTAACGCAGACATGTTATATTTCGTACAAAGAAACCGTTAAACCCAAAGTGTCCATGTTCAAAATATGACAATTTTGTGTGACATATTTTGTGTTTGACATAAAAGATTACCTCGATTTTTTACTCGTCAATGTCACTTGTAACCTTTGGCGTATGGAGTCGACAAATGTTCACCACAATAAGCACACTGGATGAATGATTCATTTATGCAGATCGGAGTTGAGCTAGTTGAATCTTCAGTTCTCCAAAAAATACATTGTCGGAAGCATCATAGGAATCACAGTTAACGGGAAATGCATTGGAAGCATGGAACTGTGAGGCAGCGTATATAGCAGAGACGATAAAGAAATTACAGGAGAGGTCTAAACAACACAAGGATGATGTCAGACTAAAAAGAGACAGAAATGCTATTTACAAACATATATAGGAAGAGGCGCGGAGGTACTAGAACAAAAGGAAAGGACGTTGATTAGGAGGTGGAAAGAAGGAAGAAGAATTAAGGAAACGGGAGATAAAACGATGAACTGGAATGGTGGGTTGAGTATAAATGAGTAATTGAGAAGAGAAGAGCGGAGAAAGTTATTTATTTATTTGAGGCTTATATATTATTTTTTTGCAATCCTGAATAAGCACATTGCTGCAATTACCACTAATTGCATCAAGGGAGCCGGAAATATATTTTCTCTCTCGCTTTTTATTTATTTGCTTTTCATGTTTATAGTTAAGCGCCATTTATATGTAGGGTGAGCTTTTTGTAAGTAGTCTAAAGATCATATTTTAAGTTCTATCTTTGGGCTGTTTTTAAAAATAACTCACCATGTATATGATAGAGGATAGGGATGTACCAAAGATGAACGTGCACAACGAATTCAATTCCAACTAATTTAGAGACATTTCATATCTGGGTGGATTTCGAAAGGTGCGTAAGTTTGATTTTGAATTTTAAATTTTTTTATTTTCCAAATCGGAAATGGCGTCGACCCGAAATAATTGGGATTGCCGCAGTGAAACTAAGACGCCGGACTGGTCGATCTTAGGTCAGTTAGAGCGTTGATGTCGCATTTGGAACGTTCTGGGATCGATCCTAGTAGTCGGCTAATCTAATTGAGGTTTACCCACAATTTTTCCTCAATCACGCCAGTTTAATGCCGGATGTTACCTTCCAATTGGCCGACTCATTGCCAGATCCTCTCTCTCTCTCTCCTGTCGTATCCCAAACCTGACCCAAATATCCCTGAAGCCCGTAACGAAATTTAAACTCAATTTAAAGACGGAGAATAATTAGTTTCAAAATTTCTTATCTGGGGGGATTGGGGATATTTCTTTCAATGAAGTCAAAACTTCAGAATTTCAAATTTGAATTTTATTTAACTCCCTTAAGCAACTTTTCTTCAGGCCGTTGAATTTCAAAATTGAACGTTATTCGTTTTGGAAATTCGTCCGTAGTTTAATTGAAGTTTCTATTTGAGAGTTCTGAAGAACGCTGCCCGTAGACCTCAACTTTAAAAAATATTAAAAAAAAAAAGTCCTTGTGGTCCAAACGGTAACGTCGCGGACTTCGGGTTGGGAATGGGTAGGTACGTGGGTTCGAAGCTCTTGTCCGACCGTCCAGATTGAGACTTTCCAAGATTTCAATTAGTTTCACTAGGAGAACGCCGGGATGGTACTTTTTGTAAGGCCCTAGCCGATACCTCACCCTTTATGGCCTGATCCTAAGATATTAAAATTCCTTAAAAAAATTCAAATTAAAAAGGTAAAACTTAAAATAAACATTGAAGAATGTTTTATTTTATATATACTGTATAATTCACACTACAAAGAAAAAACAAGGAATTATTTGGCTAGGAAAAAGACTGCCCCAGAGCCTCCAATACAAAGCAAAGGATATATAACATTATTTCGTATGCGTGATCGAGAAAAAGACTTACGTAAGATTTCGTGCGGAGTTCGGTAACCACAGAAAGCGAAACCTCTGACTGTATATCGTTTATGTTCAACAGAAAGATATATATACATATCACAGGTAATCTCTAATTAGCGAAACAATATTACGTATCTTTGCTGATAAAGTGTAAAATCGCAGAACATACTTTCGCTTAACTTGTAGCTATGGAATTATACAAGATTGAGTGCGTAATAAGATGATGTGTGGTTATAAAATATTCGCTTACTCGCCACAAGGAAGTATATCTCTCTCGCTAAAGGAATTCCTTGTGTCAGTAACGTGCTACGTCAAAGTGTGAGAGCGATTTATATTCCCTGAAGAGAGAAATCTTTGAACCGCATCGACGTGAAATCGACCGAAGTAATAATTCAGTAACAGTTCACAATATCTTCATCACCTTTGTAAAGTGAAAGGGAAATACAGTGATATTTCTTTTGTTAGGAAGTTAGCAGCAGTGGCGGACCCAAAATTTTTAAAAGGGGGGGTGGCGCAGGACCAGGGCCATTTTCGATATTTTCCTGCTAAGTGAATTTTTTATGTATACATTGATCATATTTCCCTCATATTACTATTGATTGAATTGTTATTAACGTCCTCAACGAGCTGGTGAGTTTTTGAGGACAGGACCTACAGATTTAGCTAAAGTTGGCTCCGAATCAGTCCGTTCAAGCGACTCCGGCGGGAATCGAACACGTGAACAGAAGCAGTAAGACATATTACTATGATTGTTCATGGAATATGAGATTGTATTACCAAAAATTAACATTTTCAGATAAATTAGATTTGTCCAGAAAAAAATCGATGCATTTTCTGAGACAAATTGTTGATACAACGCTATAAAAATAAGTATTTTCAATAAGGTGGGTGCCCCCGTGTCCCTTTTCTGGATTCGCCACTCGTTAGCAGATGCAGTGGTGAATAATTAATCTGCTTCAGTGTATAACCTATATTCACTTCTTGGTCAACCAGGGATTGCGCCAGAATTTTCAGTTTAGGGGGTGCAAAGTTAAAATTAGGAGGATGCAAGTGGAATATTACACCGTTTCTATCATTTTTTGACCTTAAAAATTTTAAAATTGGGAGTGCTCTTAAGAATTTGGGGGTGACTGTACCCCCCCCCCCCCCGCCCCACAGGGAGCTATGACGGAATCACTCAGTACAGCTTTGGACAAACGTTTCGTCACATGTCTATAACTGACTTTTCTGATTTCAAAAATATATACATAATGTGATTGATGGCGACATCAAAACAAGACGAAAGCTTCTCCGACAAATTTTCGACGTCCATAGTTTCGGAGCTATAGGCTTCCAAAAGCGTGGGAAAATGAACTCAAAAGCTTCATATTTCTAACACAACGAACAGTAAAGTTGATGCGGCATGGTACCATCAAGGACTTTAAACCTGCTCTATTTAAAAATGCATAAAAATTTCGATGAGTCGCCGTGGCTCAGACGGTAGCGCGTCTGACTACGAATCGGGTGTCCCGGGTTCAAATCCCGACCAGAACACTGCAGATTTTTCTCACAGTGTTCCCGTGCCTGGCGCTCTGAGGTGCACTCAGCCTCCTATCAATTCCTGGGTTTGGAAGGTAAAGGCGGTCGAGCGTGGGACTGACCACCCCACCTCACTTCGTACCGTAGGTCAAGAAAATGTAAAGCGCTATCTCCACATCCCCCATTCACCGTTCACGGCGCGTGCGTATCACACAGGGGATAGCTTTACCTTTTTTTTATATTTCAAAATTTCGCAAGGGATTTCCTAAAGGAAGTAGGGGATTTCGGTATATTTCTGAAGTAAAGGTAGGCCAAAATGAGCATTAATTAAATGTCTTCCCGTGTAAGTAAATATGACAACGTCAGCCCCAGCATCCATCTCATCTCTTTGAGAAGAAACCAATAAAAAGTTTGATGAAATAATGTAATTTTTACTCCTGCTTGTTATAGAACACACATTTATTGGAAAATCGTTCGGTGTATGGAATCTACTTGAGATATCGACTTGGCGCAAACGCTTTATTGTTTCCTGATGGAAACCCACCCCATTCATGCTCATTTCGACCCACCTTAACTTCCGAGAATTTCTGGGAATTCTCTGATTTCTTTAAGGAATCGCTTGCGCGTCTAACGTTGAATTTTGAATAGTGCAGAATTAAATTTTTTGACGGTACCATGCTACATGAGCTCTACTGTTAATAGTATTCGAAATATGAAGTTCTAAAATGCATTTTTCCACGCTTTCGGCAGCCTGTAGCTCAAAAACTATGAACATTTCGAAAATTTATCAGAGAAACTTTCATCTTCTTATGATGTAAGAAATCACCTCCCGAAATTTCTTTGTGTAGTTTATAAACACCCTGTATATTCAAACATCGTATATATTTGTTGGCTTACAGACATATACACAATTATATGACGCATTTTTTTTTAGGAAAATATTGTCCTGGAATATAGCTAAACGAGGGCGATATATCCAAAAGTGTATAATTTTTGTCAACAAAATTTTTTTAATTAAAAAAATTACCAAATTGTATAGTTTTCTTTTTAAATTCGTAGTGATATTTTTCTAACGTAATGGGAACCATTAATCCTAATTTTAATTTTTGTTAATAGATGCCACACACGGCAGGTACATTTTCGCAAATTTAGGAAATATTTACAGTCATGCGACAATATTTTTGTCCACAACTGTACATTAAAATTCATTGAAAATGAACAATCCAACAAATTTTCGAAGTCAGAAAGACTGTAGAATGTGGTAATAAGGAAACAAAATTTAGAATGAATAAAAAAAGACTTAAAATATATTTTTTTAAGTTCGTATTTGTCGATTTCTTTTGCCCCACAGTGTATTTATTCAAACTTTAAAATCTTTCACATGTGCTCTGATTGTATACTTTAACTGTCCGTTTTAGACCCATAAAACGAATCAAGTTTTGATGAAATTTGTTCACTAGAAATGTACAAAACTGTGAACATTCGTTACAAATTCTCATCATCGTTCTGCCGAAAGCGGAAGGTCCTCGAAGGCAAGCCCTTCACATTCAGCCCAATCTTGTGACTTCCTTTTTGTCTGAGCTTTCGATTTACTTTCCTTAGTACTGTCAACAAGTTGGATTCGCCTTCTTTTTCTTCAACTATACCTTTGCATCCCTCAGGATAAGGAGCGTATCCTTTTGGCTATCTAGGCGACCACCGCAGTCTAAGCTTGTGAAGAAATATTTTGATCGACAGAAGTAATATTAATTTACATGAAAGAGGAGAGATGAGAACGCCTATCATCATCAATACTGTGTGTGACCTTCATACCCTCTTTGTAAATCTTATTACTTTGGCTAGTGGTAGTCCTTCCAAAAAAAAATCGTGGAATATTTTCGGGATATGTCATTGTGCTTTGTGACAACGTCAACCCACGTTCTGTTCATTTGATTGTCATAACTCTGGCCAACTTGCATTGGTAAATGTTACATCACGTTCTGTACAATGCCAGTGATTATCACCTGTTTGAACACCTTAACGTGCTCCTGGAAAGGAAGAAAATCCGTACACATGAAGCATTACAGAAAGATTTCGTGCATTGGTTACAACATCATCCCATTTCGTTCTATGCTAAGGGAATCCGGCAACTGTCACAAGGATTGCAACGGTGCGTGAACGCTCAGTTGAGAATCCAGCAGTGTTCATTGTTCGAGCGGGTTCTGTGCCGAGTTCAAAACCGGTCAGAATCCATTAAACAGGATGGTCAAGTTCCAGAGTGCATTTTAAGAAAAGTGTAGGGTCCTGTGCTGTACGCTAATATCAATTAAGACAAAGAGGAAGGAATTCGTTCCTTAGGTGATGTCTCTTGGCTGGATCCGTTCTTATTGGTCGAATTGTGTATCGTTTCACCTCACTATTGCAATTTTTAAGCCTAAACGAGATTATGGTGAGTGAATGGACTAATTGATATTAATTTGTTTATATAACTTTAGGTTAAGAATAATTCAAGAAGGAAGTATAACAAGGGTTAACCATTGTTACTTCTCATTTACAATTGTTGTCATACGAAGTTGTTATTAACAAATTATTGAAGGAAAATAAAATGGTGGACTTTCCAGTTGAAACTTCGTAAGAAATAAACGAAAAGGTAAATTGCCCGTTTAATTGATACAAAGCGTCAACTGGAAAGTCCGCCAATTATTTTCCCTTTCAATAATTAGACAACAACAACTTTAGGTGACCAAAATTACAGCTATGAGGTATCAATGGTTAACCCTCGATAATGAGCTGATTGATAACACTGATGCTGAACATAGCCGACATTGCATGCTTGAATGCACTTATCACATGATTCCGTATTTTGACTTAACCCTTTCGATCCTGGGCTAATCTCACCATGCTTAGTGCAAAATCCTGGCGTTTTTAGACCTTTATTCAAAAATTCATAGAACATTGGTAAATAATTAATGGTAGACGCACGAAAAACGTTGCAAATATTTTTGGACCTTAGATTTTTATGAGTATATCATTTGGTTTTGTGAGAGGGGGTGAGTTTGCTACACTGCTGGTTGAAATATGTACTTTTTCAACAATCGAAAACAAATTTTACAATGGAAGAATAATACTAACAGATACAGCGTTATTTTCTATTGTGGATGACACCCGATCGCAACGCACAGTAAGTTACCTAGGAGCTATTACGTAAAACCCGAGTTAAACACAGGCTCCGGCATTTTGGAACAAACATACAACCCGAGTCGACTCGGGCTTAGGATCGAAAGTGTTAACAATAAAATTATGTCAGAGTCCTCGTGACTCAGGCGGTAGTGCGTCTGATTACTAATCGGGTGGCCCGGTGTTCAAATCCCAGCCATGCGCTAGAGGCTTTTCTTCAGTGCTCAAATGCCTGGCGCTCGCAGGTGTACTCATTCTCCTATCAAATTGGGCACAAGAGCATCCTTGTACTTATGGTTATCTTGGGAGGTAAACGAGGTCGAGTGTGGGACTGATCATCTTACTTCTTGCTGTAGATCGAGTACCGTTTACTGCGCTTGCGCTTCGTTCAAGAGGATACCTTTATATTTTGCCGTTACCGTATGCCGGATTAAGATTCCATATTAAAATCGAAATAAGATAATTATTCAGATTTGGTGACCTACTTTTGATGTATCTGAAGAGAAATGTCTCATTTGAGCTCCAGAAGTTGCCACCTCTGCGCCCTTGGATATTTATAACGGGTCGTATTT
>JAGDQP010029936.1:0-22984 GCA_022664845.1 Lepisma saccharinum | reverse complement strand
TCTGGATTTATATCAAATAGTGAAAAATCAAAAAGTTTTTCAGTGTATGCTAATCTTTCATCTATTTCTTGTTTTGTGCGATATTTATATATGTTTTCTCCATCTTCTTTCTGTTTCTCAATATGAAGAGAAATTTCTTCTACTGATTCTTCAATATAAGCAATTGGAGAGTTTTTCTGTAACGTAATTTTATTTGCTGTCGGGTTTACCACCAAAATAGTTGGATTATCAACAGGCATTTTCATTGTTAACGCTTGTATGTTGTGTTTGTTTTTCAAATCTTGCAATAGTGTAACAAAAAGGAATGCTGAGTCTGTCTTTATGTTCTTATGCACTCGTACTGGTATATAGAAATATGATTTTGCTGGTATGACAGTTTTCGTTGCTGAATATACATTTGCCATCTTACGTTGTTGCAATGACATAATGACGGAAGGAGTAATATCCTGCTTCTGTTTGTTTTCCTTTTCAAGAAATGCTTTCCTTGGCCTTTTATAGAAAGATACTATATTCCTTTCTAAGTCTATTTTCGCTAAGAGGCGCTTTAACAAATCCTGTCCTATTATGGGGCAGAGGTGACTATTGTCCATTATTCTAAAATAATGAGAATAATACGTTGACCCCACTTTGAATTTTATTAAAGCGACTTGCTGTAACTCTATGACTTTGTTAGCTATTCCTCTTATCTGAGTCTTATAAGGAATTAATAGACTGTTTTTAGGTAGTTCTTGCTTTGGCCATATCGAAATTGAACTAGCCGTGTCTACAATAGTAGGTACTATTCTATCGCCTATGCATATCTTTATCAGAGATCGATTTTCATCTGTTTCATAATCAGTATATGTGCGTTTTGTGTTTTCTGTTTGTTCAGAAATATCCACAGGGTTGAACCTATCTGCTTGTGATGTTGTGCATTTTTTATTCGCCCGCTCGCCTGCTGATGAGACGGGCGACTTTATAAGTTTCCCTGATTGTTTTCCTTTTTGTTTGTATTGTGCCAACAAATATGAGAATTGTGGCCAGGCTTGAAACAGACTGAGCAAACAGTAACTGTGCCGCTCTCTTCGTTTTGCTTATGATTCTTGTTTTTATTGTCGCCTTGGGCATCTGATTTTTGGTAATTATATTTGCCTTTATAATTATTTTTGCCCTTCTTTTTATAAGGCGGTTTATAGGATGCATTCCTAGCTATAGTAAGCGATAATTCCGCTAGTTTGTTTGTTATATTTTCCAAATTGGGTTGAGGGTTATTAATTTGACTAGGTTGTTGATTTGGTTGTGATTTATCATATTGGTAGGGAGAGGTATCAATTACATATTTTATAGGTTTTTGGTTACATTGATTGAATTTGTTTTGGGAGTTTGGGTTTTGTTGATAGGTCTGACATATAGGATCGTAATGGGGTGGTTCTGGTTCACCTTTGGAATAGTCTATTATGGGTTCCTGCGTTGTCCAGGGAGGTAATGTTTGGGTACTTGCAAATTGTTGGTTAGGATTGTGATGATAATTCATTTGTTGTTTTGGATATTGCTGGTGAGGTAAATTTGGAAAGTTTTGATTTCTTAAATGAAAACTTAAATTTTGAGGTACAATTTGATTCTTATAGAGATTATGGGTTTGCTGGCTTTGAGTTCTCAACTCTTCCATTGTCTGGAAAGCCTGGATTTTTTTCATATAATCTCTTTTTCGCATTAAATCTTGCGATGCTTCTAGAGCTTGAAGCTTTGCTTGCAGTTCCTGTACTGTTCTATAGGTTTCTAAAGCAATCTTCTTAAGAAGATTCCTCTGTAATCTTAATGATAAGTAATGCACTTTAGCTTCTTCCGTACTATTTGGAAGATTATGACGTATTGCCCTTAATTTTCGCAAGAAGTAAGCGTCCACTGATTCCTCGGGATATTGTTGAACAAGGTTGATCACCATTTCTGCCTTGTATTGTGGCAATCGAGGACGACTAAGGTTGACCAATTTTTCTTTTAGCTGATCGTACGTTAATGTTTCGAATTGATTCAAAGATTGTAATTGAAATATTAGGTCAAGTACAACATCTTGCAAATACATAGGTAGTATTTCCACTTTTTTCTCATTAGTCCACCCTTGTAAGTTAGCTAAATGCTCAAAGAGCATAAAAAAGCGATCGGGATCTTCGTTAACAGATCCCGAATACTTAGTAAGGTGTGGCAAATTAAATGATGGTTTAGTTGCCATTTCGTCTTCCTCACAGTCACTTTCTATGCTAGAAGTATATCGTCCGGTCTTTTTTCCGGATCGGGTCACAGGCATTTACTCATTAACTAAATATTTTGTTTTACTCTGCTTTATGTGGAAAGAAAACGATCGATACCTAATACAATTTAAAGAAACATACCTTTGGATCTGTCCTTGGTTCCGTCCAGCTGCTGTTTGTTGGCGAAAAATCCAATCTTCCTCGTGGGCTGCAATCTTCTTTCTTCAGGGTGGGTAAATCCAATTAAGTTTTCCAGGGGTGGGTTTTCTTCTTTTCGTGGGGTATATCCAATAAGTTGAGTTGGGTGGGTTTATCCAATTGTTCACTTTTCACAAGAAATGTTGGTTGTTTGTCACTTATAACTGTCACTGGAACACTGTTGAACACTTTATCGTTTATTCTCCGAAATATTTTCTGGTTTGTCGGTTTTATATTTTGCTCTATATAAAAAAAAAATCACTTTTATAACTGGAATATTTTCACTATGTTATGTTGTGATACAACTTGTAATTATTTTGTAGACCCGAGCGTCTACCACCACGTAATGATCTTTCAGTAACACCCTGTTGTTTGTGGAAATATAGGTAGTGTTGGGATCGTATATGACGTGGTAGCACTATCTTAACATATACGATATGAAATCATGGTAGAGACCTTATGACCGTAGATCGTTAAATAGAATGGTTATTTGACGAATAAATAGAGCAATGCTTATATACGTTTTACCGACACCAGTTTATTATAAAGTTCCTATATATTAGATATTTACAATTTGTTGTACAGATAATAATCTGACCGTCCCGAACATGGGCTCTGTAATTACTACTATAGTGGATCACCTCTTGTAATGATTTACTTAGGTTTAGGAAAGGAAGATATTCCTAGACGGGACACTAACTCCAGTGCGAATTAGCAGGTAAAGGTATACCAACCTAAGTTGGAGGTAAGGTGAGAGTCCTAACTTCAGTGCAAGTCAGGTAGAGGTGACCACTTTTCGGATCGAAGAAGTGATGCCTTCAAAGGTGATTGAATGGCCTTTTTATACCCTCATTTGTGGGCGTATCTTCAGTACTTCCAACACTTGCCGCTTGGAGGTTGTTGTCGTCTGCTTTCTATGGATGCTTGGTCAGCTTTATGTAATGTTTATTTACTTTTGTGCTTAACGCACTGACCTATTTATCCATATCCCATTACAATATCGTCGGGTCACCTATAATGCAATGTTCTATATTCGAAGAATACTTGATTGTGAAATGAATTATGGAAGCTAGAGCTTGTATACGATTTGTATAATATTCGTTTTAAATACGATAAAAAGAATAGCGGGTCACAAAATGTCTAGCTTTGGAAAGAGCTTGGTATTTTAAAAACATTTTTAAAAGGACAATACGCGTTCACCAGGTTTCGAAACTGCATTTGCAATATTAATAATCGTAAATATGTTACCAACACCTTTTATGTTCGTGATGTTGTGAAGCCCACTTGAAACGCCTATATACTAAATAATTCAAATTATTTTGAAAGCACAAAATAATGGACGGAAATCCAAAGGATAAGTACCTATTAAGGTCAGTATTTGCCCCTAAAATATATTGTTTTTTTTTTTTAGTGTTACTGGTAACTTTCTTATGGCAAAATGTTGACAAAGATCTGTGCTTTCCCAGATTAGTATCGTTCTGATTTTAACCTTGAGAAAGTAAGACATTTTGTGAGATTTTCTTTTTTTGAAAATGAAATTAGGAAGTTTTTAACTTTAAATACTGATTTTATGAGAGCAAAGCTTTTTTCTTCTTTCTTCAAATATGTTTTAGACGCTTCCGCAGCATATATTATAGTAGAAAACAAAAGTGTTGCAGCGATATGTTGCTATCATATGGTGAACTCTTCCTGCTTTTGGTACAGTAAGGAAAGATATGATTTTTATTTTGTCATTTGTATTTGAATTCTATAGTAAACACATCGTTGTAACACTCTTATTATTATTATTTTTTAAATTTATGAAAGAATAAGAATTGGGGGAGATCTAAGGAACGTTACATAAATATTTTCATTATATTTCTGTAAGTAATATTGAATTCATTTTGAGATCCTTTAGATCTTCAGTCATAATCAAAGGATCATGAAGTAAGGATTAAGATGGATTTTTTTAATGATGATTGTGATGATGCAGTGCCCTTCCATATTACAACACAACGGTTTGGGTTAGTAAGACAAATGTAGTAATTTCTAGTCCGTGACATTGAAGGAGACAGTGGGAGCTCTGTTGAAAGGAAATGTGTCACTGTGCTACGATGGCCTAGAGCATGGAAGGTCGGTACTAAATCAAATGAGCAAAATTCCACTCGATTTGAGCGAAAACAGGGACCACTCTTTTAGTAGTGAATTTTCATGGGAGAAAAGATCAGAAATTTTCGCTCGAAAAAGATGAGATTTATGGTAGTTCATTTCAGTGGGCATGTAGCGAGGCTGTACACATATTTTTTTAGGTGAATTTGCTTCTATTCAGAAAGTTTTCATCTTTTAAACACGAAAACGACGGAATAAAATGTTAAAAATATAAAAACGATACAATAGGAAGCATTTATTTACAGGTAGTAAGGAAGAAAAGCAATGTACTTGTGAATGAAAAAAGAGTAAAACCT
Organism: Lepisma saccharinum; assembly: GCA_022664845.1. NCBI lineage: Eukaryota > Metazoa > Arthropoda > Insecta > Zygentoma > Lepismatidae > Lepisma > Lepisma saccharinum. Next base: position 18,114 of record JAGDQP010029936.1, on the reverse strand, counting down.
AAAACTGCAGGAGATTTGAAGCCGGTACCTTCTGGTCAGCTATCCAACGCCTTAACCCCTCAGCCACCAGTCCAACACGGTACGCCTTCGGTTTCTTTCGTATCGTCAGGTACTTGAGAACATGGTTCAAAGATTTTTGTAAAAAAAAAAAAAAAAAAAAAATGTTTTGTAAAAACGTGAACGGCGCAAGGGGATGTGGAGGTACTGAGTGAGGTAGTCAGTCCCACGCTCGACCGTCTTTACCTTTCCAAGGTGCCAGTGGTACCAAGGACACTCTGGTACTCAATTTGATAGGAGGCTCAGTGCACCTTAGAGCGCCAGACATGAGAACACTGCGAGAAAAATCTCCAGTGTCCTGGGCGGGGTTTGAACCTAGGCCGCCCGATTCGTAGTCAGACGCGCTACCACCTGAGTCACGGCGACTCCTCAAAGTTTTCTTGTACATATCTTAATTCGGACGTTTTCTGGTATATTTTTTAGCAGAAAAAATTTAGTTTTCTATTGTCATTTTAAACTAAACGCAAAGCTATAAATTTCACAGTATAGCTTAGTATTTCGAAAACCTTCACAGTTACAAATGGCGGAGAACAAAGTTGAGTAGTAGCCATTGCCCATGAGGAATTGCAAATCGCTCTAAAAAGATGAAAAATAAACCACTCTTTAAAGATGAGAAATCGAAGAATTAACCACTTTAAAAAGATGAAAAATCACTGTTTCAAGTTCGAAGAATAAATTAGAAATCGCTCTTTTAAGTTTGAAAAAATAAATTACATCCAAAAGAGCGGAATGCCATCTAGAAAGAGCACATTTTCCATCCAAGGGGAAAGTGTTTTCTGAGAAATCACTCTTTTTCGATTCATAGTTCCACTCTACAAAAGAGTGGTTCCTCTTTCCGCTGTAAAAGATTGAAAATTCCGCTCTTTTGATTTAGTGTGTACATAGTTTGGAGGAATGCTCAGGCATTCAATATGGAAGAGAACATGAGAAAGGTGGTATAGCTCATGAGAACGTGTCACTCTGCTTTCTTATTTTGTTAGAAAAATGCTGTCAATATTGGCCTTATAGATACTTATCCTTTATTTTCTTAACTTCCATATTTTGTTAAAAAAAAAAAAAAAAAATAGTGCAGTGAATTAAATTTCTCAAACGTTTTGGTATTTGTTTATGTTACAGAGGACGCATTCACTTAGTCCATTGTGATATTGTTTTCGTTATATTGAAAGGGACCAATCTGGACGTTATTGTAGTTAATTAATTTATCGACGATGGCTTTAGACATTCATTTCTATTACCTTGGAAGCTATCATTTTCTTCATTGTCACATACTTTAACGAAATTACTCCCACACCCTTTACCTGTTATCTTCAAAACACTTAAAAACAAGGCTGGTGAGGAGGTAAAATGCATGCATCTATGAAAGGGAAGAGAAGACAGCCTAGTTGTTTGTGAGCTCATCTCTGTTGTGCAGAGGGAAGATACAACAACAAGTGCATTGTGTTTCAGCTCTTGCAACCGAAGTTAGTAGGTTGGGTTCGAGGAGTGAATGTTTGTGTATGTGTGTGTGTGTATGAATTGATGGGAGGGAGACGTGAAGCGGGAGAGAAAGAAGTATTTTGGAGAGAGATCGATGGTTGCCTGGGAAACAAAACCAGCGGGAGAGTAGTACGGCAGCTCCGTTTCTCGTCGTTTTCACTTGCTTCTTTCCGTATGTACGACTCTTGTATGTGGGTGTATGCATCTGTGTGACAGTGATCTAACACTACTTTGTTGATATGGTCGCTTATCGCTTGACATCGTAACGGATAACACAACATATATAGCTCTTAGTCATGTCAAGGGAATATAGCTTGTAAGAGCTGGGATTTTTTTTTTTTTTTTCCCTAAAGATTGCAGAATTTGGATAGCGTTTTCAAGATATTCCCTCAGCAAATTGGATCAACTTGTGGCGAGATATGACTTCTCTCTCACACACTTACTTTCTCACCAGCCTTGCCTGCTGGACTAATCAAATTCATTGCCTTTGCTATGCGATGGAAACTTTTGCAGTGTGGGAGGAATTCGTTGTTTCTGATGACAAGCACCCAAGACTACATCGTTATTATATTGCCATCTGCTACTTCTTCTTCAGTTATACGTTGCGTCTCTTTGCTACAGTCTGTTTATTATGTCATTTGTCACAGGGTAAAACACGTTTCTAGTTTCTTTTTTGTAACACATTGAATCTCTTAATAATAATTTTTCTTATATTTTACTCGTACTTTTTCAAACCAACATCCGTTTCCTGCTTACCCTATAAGTGATGTATTTGTCGTTTCATAACACAGTTCACCCATCCGGAAATAATTTAATTATTTGATATCCTGTTCACTCATTCTCTTGTTTCTGATTGTTAATCTGTCAGTTTAAAATTTCTTCATAGAACGTTTAGTGTTCTTCAGGAAAAATAATGATTTAACTTTGGCAAATCTTTGAGTTTTATTCGACTTGATTACAATTTTTTCCTGATAAATAGGTTAGCTCTAGAGGTGTATCTAACTTACTGGTTCACACTGGGGGCCCACAAGAAGTGGGTGATAATTCAGTTCATTGATTATAGTATATTCATTCATTTAACTCGTCTGGTAATTCTGTCAAAAATTAAATGATAGAATGTACTGATCAACATCGCTGTTTTTCTGCTCCTTGAGATTTCCTCCAGGTCTTCTTGTAATAATGTTTTCCACCAAGGTTTGAAATCCATGATCTCAGAATCCTTTTGTGACTGCATGAACTGTGAAAGATTTGCCTTGTTTTCTTTGTTTTCGTTGGATAAAACAAAAATTTCTATTGGAAGGTTGCAGACTTGAGTCCCGCTTATGAGGAAAGATTGCTAGGTTTTTTTTTTTAACTTATACCTGTTTTTCGTTTTTGTCTAAAAAAAAAAGAAAACTAAGAATTCCACTTCTTTACCCTTAAAAGTTGCTAGAATTGATTTGTTGATGCTCTTAAAATATATATTTCAGTATATCTATGTACACTGTTAAAAAAGTTCAGCATTTTTGTACGACAAAAATCCAGAAACACGCTGTGTGGAACGTTATTAATGAATTCAGACAAAATTTACTTAGAGAATACTCGACTATCAATCTGATTCCTTTTATTATAGTTCTGACGTATCCATAATTATTTTGTAATTTTTAGTGCATTCAATGAAAATTATCCTCTAGTGTATTAGAAAAAAGGTTGAAAGACAAAAAAAAAACGGCATGAAATTGTTTTAACGAGTGTTAGACTTTTGTTGTTGTTACTGAAAAGAGGTTGGAAGATTACCCAGTAGCACAGATATTTATTTAACGTTGAGAATGTGAACATTTGAATGTCCGTGTTTTTTGTATGTGTTATTTATGCTTAAGCGTTGATTCAACATAATTTGGTTGAATAAATCGTCGAAAAGGGGCCATTCTCAAAGTTAAATCAACCGTTTGCCACTGGGACTGGTTTCGTCATCATAACATATTTTTTTTTGTGCAAGTTCCGACACTTCTTGTACATATTTTTAAACTTCTTATCCAGAAACCTAAAACAATTTTATAGGATACCTGTACATAAAGTAATCAAAAAGTGTATTTTTTAGAATCTAGTGGGCAAACCAAGACTGTTTATTTTATACCACAAGAATAATAGTTAAACAAAAATACGTAGCTATAATGTGTACAAGGAGTGTGAAACGGGATATTTTTATCTGCAAGAAAGGAAATTGACAAAGTCGTAAACTATCATGAGTTCTGAGTAGACAAGAGCTTTGATAATTGAGATAATTGGGACTGAAGAAGAAGATAAAGAAAGTGACTGGTTTGTTTCACGAAAGTGGTTGACGGTGGCAACAAACTCAATTAGTATATCATGCAATTTCGAAATTGGTCGAGTGCCAAATAAAACGTTACAAAAGTAAAATTAGAAGAAGAAAAGAAAAAGGAAAACATAATTGGATTTCTCTTCGTTGCAAAAGGTTATTTGTGCCATAAGAAAGACTTCCACAGAATGACTTTATGTGTACTTTATTAGAGTGTGGTGTATTTAGGAGAACAGGTTTATTTTTAAATGTCACATAGTGAAAGAATTTTCTGGCAATCAAAATAATACTTTCACTTTCTTTGAAACTACAGTAGTGTTGTTGTTCTTTTGTTTCAGTAAGGAATTAATGTCAAGTTGTTTCTATTTTCTTAAAAAGTGAATAACGGTTGTTCAAGATTCGAACGCCATTTCTGAGTGATCACATTAAAAAAGTAAAAAAAAAAAAGGAATGTTATGCTTAAGGTTACTATAAAGCTAAGATCTCAAGCAAAAGATGGCAGCACTATCTCCGTATATGTCTAATATGTTTTTATCGTTGCATGAAATTTCAATGCTGCTCGTACAACTTCAAACCGAGAGAGTTCAAACTTTCAGGGAAGAGAGTTCATAATAGCTTCATTGTTATACCTTTGGATATCCATTACAACAATGAAACGATTTCAACAATGAACAAGAAAGAAAATAAAAATCAGCACGGATAGAACTCTTGAATTGGTTATGAACATTCTTCCCTGAAAGTTTGAACTCTCTCGGCTTGAATTTGTAGGTGCAGCATTGAAATTTAATGCAACGATAAAAATACATTAGACATATACGGAGGTAGTGCTGCCATCTGTTGTTGGACATCTTGGTTTTACAGTAACCTTAATATATCTAACTAACCGAATTTCGGAACATATATATCAAGAAGTTTAAAATGATTCTATTATTTTCTACGTTGTGCTCCAAAACTAAAGGTTCTTGCGAAATGGACTTTGCAATTTCACAACGTTAAATTCATGTTTATCTTACAATTCCCAAACTATTATACAGTTGGTTCGAAGTTAACAGCTTCTAAAGGAATATAATCAATTTAACAATAAGACCTGAATTAACCTTAGAAAGAAGAGGAAAGACGGAGTCAATACGTTTGGTGAATAAAATTGATGTATTTTTTCTCTTTTTTTCTGTCTCTAATTTATCTCCGCACACGTAAAAAATATAAAAGAAAGAATAGAAATCAATTTGTTTCATCCACCCTCCACAAGAACGGGAAACCGTGACCGCAAATTTAATTTCCTCTTTTCGACCTACCTTTCCCAATTTCTTTTTATCCTTCTTTCTCGCCTTTCCCGCATTTTTTTTTTTTTCATTTTCCATTCGTTTTCCGTTATTGAACTTATTCTCTCAATCGCTAAAAGAATAAAAAGAAGTTTTCACCCAATGATACAACGTTTTAGAACGATCAGATTTTCATGTTTGAATTTTGAATTTTAATTGGTTTATAGCATTTTGGCTTCTTTGGCTCCGGCCGGAATGTGAAAGATACAGGGTAAGTCAAAATGATGGATCCGATTTCATAAATTTATTTTGTGAAATATAATGAGCATATCTTAATGTGAGCTACGCGCAAGGAAAGGCAAAAGTTCAAAGTTTAGTTGAGTTTAGTTTATGTCCCGCGTGGTTGCATTGTCTACCGCTACGCGGCGCTGGAAGCAGTTAACGAAAATGGCGCTGACTGGAGAGCAGAAATCGTTCTGTGTGCTGGATTACCATGTAAACAACTCTGTGATGAGTGTTCAATGGCATTTCCGTACCAAGTATGGCAGAGACCCACCTACTGGAAAAACCATTCGTACGCGGTATGAAAAATTCAGAGATACGGGTTGCATCTGTAAGCGAAAATCGACTGGCCGTCCTTCAGCTGAGGAAGAGACAGTGGAACGTGTTCGCGCCAGTTTTGTGCGGAGTCCACAGAAGTCTACCTACCGGGCAGCGAGGGAACTTGAAATGCCACAGACAACTGTATGGCGAATTCTGCGGAAACGTTTACAAATGAAATCCTATCGCTTGCAACTGCTACAAGCCTTAAGAGACACTGATTATGCTGCTCGAGCGTCTTTCTGTGCTGATTTTCTCACGTTAATGTAAGAGGATGGGTTCGCCGAAAGGTTACGTTACAGTGATGAAGCGGTGTTTCACCTTTCTGGGAATGTGAATAGACACAACGTAAGGATCTGGGGAACTGATAATCCCCACGCAGTTGTGGAACACCAACGCGATTCACCCAAGGTGAATGTGTTTTGTGCCATTTCCCCTGAAAAGATTTATGGGCCCTTTTTCTTCCTTTAACCTACTGTGACAGGACATGTTTTTCTTGATATGCTGCAACAATGGCTCCTTCCACAGCTCGAAGAGGATAGTGCAGATTTCATTCTTCAATTGGATGGTGGCCCTCCGCATTACCATGGCAGCGTTCGGGATCATCTCAATGAGGCATTGCCACAGCGCTGGATAGGCCGTGCATCTCAGGAGGATCGAGTTCTCATTCGTTGGCCACCTCGTTTCCCCGATCTGACCCCGTGTGATTTCTTTTTGTGGGGTTTCATAAAGGATCGTGTTTACGTACCACCACTTCCAACAACATTGGGTGACCTTCGCGCCCGCATCACAGTAGCCATTGCAGAGATTGACCGTGACACACTACACAAGGTTTGGCAGGAGATAGACTATCGGCTTGATGTGTGTCGTGTTACGCGAGGTGCTCACATAGAGCACTTGTGATGTGACTAAAAAAAACTTTGAGAGTTACCCTTCTTACCACATGTATTACATTCAGATATGTTCATTATATTTCACAAAATAAATTTATGAAATCGGGTACATCATTTTGACTTACCCTGTATTGTCTAGAGCCATACTTAAAGTACCATCGCGGCATTCGCTTGGTAAAACTGAGGTGAATCCCTGGAAAATATCACAGTATGGTCGGCCGCGAAGTTCGAACCCGCGTATCTACCCATTGTCGACCTGAAGTCCGCGACGTGACCTGGGTTCTATTGTTTGAACTTTCGCCGCTGACCTGCTGAAGTTGGGGAAACATCATAGTTCAATTTTTTCAACCATTGATCTTAAGAAATAACACTGTCAATTTAAGTATACTAGAACTTGCGATTGCCGAGTTTTGATACGGAATATCGAGATCGATGTCAAATTGAAAAGCAATCGCTAATATCGTTCTTGTAAAATGTCGCTCGATACAGTATAACAATCGTATTGAAATGCTGTTAGATGTCGAGTATCGAAAGTCGTTACCTGAAGACCTTTTATTTTATCGAGAGATATGTAAAACATTGATATTCAGTGATGGATTGGAAGGAAAGGATACTTATTGAAAGAACCTAGTTGAAACAGTTATCCAGATTGCAGTAGATGTATATGAACAGTGGAAATAGCAAATGTTCTAAGTCCTTTTTTTAAAGCACTTTTGTTCACAATCATGTTTGATATACCCACCTGCATGTCCCGATCCTTGTTCCAAGTGCCAAATCATGCAAGAAGAGATGAAAATAATCATTCATGTTGTAAGGAATACGTTATGTGATACCAAATCTATTCAGTTTTCTGGTTCTTCTGTAAAAAATTTAAATTTGGCACTTGGAACGTTTGGCATTTCTACTCTTCATATGAAGAATTATAAATGAAAATATGAAATTTTGGAAATCTGTAAAAGAGAAAGGATAGCAATGATATATAAAGGATAGCAAAAGATATATATTCACAAGGAGAAAAAAGTATTTTATGTAGGCATACAAACAAAGGAATTAAGAAAAAATAATTAAATATTTGTTTTTTCCTGGACGTAAGTGTGGATTGTATGAAGGAGTGATTACAGACGCTTTGATGTCTTCAAAATATAGATCTGAAGGAAAATAAAGACTCAACTTAATACAAGGGTTAAGTCATGTGGAGAGTATAGGTGAGAGAATTACTCTTAATGATGATGAAAACTGAAATGAAATTGGTTAAGACATGGTTTACGTAGTAACTGTATCATAAATATTGCAATTGAAAGTAAAGAAGAGAAGGAGATTAAGCAAGAAAATCCTATGTTAATGCAAAAGGAGAGCACGAACTGAGATGAATGTTTGAAGGTAAAATTTGCCTTGGCGGATTTACCGGTAAAGGTTCAACACTATTAATGGTGATAAAACAAACTATGAATGTTAATCGAGTAAGAAAGGCTCTTGTATAAATCACTCATCAGTTTGTACATTCATTATAGACACAACCCTATAACCGTTAAACAAAGTTGTTCAATTTTGGTTATGTCTATGTCCTTCCTGTATTACGTAAAATAAATTGCTCAGATAGTGTTCTAATTCAAAGCCTTTAGGGACAGCTCTGAGCAGACTGGATCTATATGTTCCCTTAAATGATAATATAATGGTGATGTTATCGATCGTTGATTGTAGCCATTAACCTTGCAGGAGCGGAGCGATGAAGAAATTATATGAAATAGAGAGAGGGAGAATGGGAGAGTAACGAGCGTCTGGAAAAGAGGAAAAGAGATAAGGCAGGCAGGTAGGTTAGAGGAAGGTTAATAGACACACAGATAGGCGCCAGATTCCCCAAGACACGGGAAGGATTGGAACTGCGAAATGAGATATTACTATGAGACTGTGAGAGAGGTAAAAAGAAAAAGAAGAGATGAAAAATGTGGATGTTATACTAGAGCAGAAGGAAGGCTGGATCTGGAGCTTTTCTCGGTGGAAAGAAGAAAATGAATAGTTTGTTCTGTCCTTATGTGCTAGAGAAAGTAACATTTACTTTAAAGAAAAGGTCTTGGAAAAACAGAAGGAAGATAATGTAAGAGTGAAGTAAGAAAAAGTAATGTGAAAAGAGGCTTTAATGCGTGCCATTGTTAAGGACTTTGACTATAAACTAACGTTTTAGAATACAGAAAACTTATTGATACGACTAGAAACTCACTCATATTTATATTTCGAACACTGGTAGAATTACAAATCCAGTGTGCTGTGTGCTGGCTAGCTGGTAATTGGGCTGTAATGTCTGTGTGTGTTCAAATTGCTACAAAAACTGCGACCTTTTCGAGGGCTGCATTTGTGATCTTTCCGGTGACTCAAATGGTGAAACAGTGTGAAAACAATTGTTTCCGTGTGTCCGATAAAGAAACCAATGCTGTGTTGAATATCAATAAAACAAGTAACCCTGCTGGTGCTGGTGTCTCCAGCGTTGAGCATCGTAAACATCGGATATCCTGACAGTTCCTCTGACGTGGTTCAAAAAGAGAAGACGCCAACTCAAAGAGAAATGGCAAAGGTAGTGAAACGTTCACCAGCGACCGTAAATCGCATAATTGCCATTTCATTTCCTCTGGTTTCTTTTCTTCAGATCACTGCGATTGATCATATTTTTTTTTATATATTTAAGTCCGCCCTCGGGAATTCTGATTATCCGGTTCAGCGAACCAATCGTGTCTTGGCTTTTATTGCTGGTGTTGTATTACCAAATGCCAGATTTGATGTGGATTGCTGCTGTTCAATTGGTATTCATTTTATTTCTATACACTTGTTAACTTTAGTTTATTACGACTGTGTAATATCTTTATTATTTAAAGTGGCAATTAATGTTATGATATATTTTTATTAGCATGCTCTGTCGCTAAGTTTGTGGCTTACAAACTCCGAATCACTGACGAGAGAACTACAGTACATCAAGCTGGGAAAAATTGTGAGAACGCCAGTTGTATATGCAACCCACCTTACCTGTTCGGCGGGTTTGTATAACATTGAAGGTTGTTCGTGTTTGTAGCCACCATTTGAGTTACTTTTCACCAGAAATTTGAATAATTTGAACTATTACTGGAATTTTATTCATTATTGTGCTGGTGAGAAAATATATTGATTAGGAATGCTTTGTCCAACTTAAATGTTTAATCAGCGACCTAAGCAGGTGCAGTACAGTCGTGTGGCCTATTAGAAATTATTCCATTTTACATTAATTTCTATAGGCAAGAATAGATACACAGAAATTACCATTTGGTATGTTCATCCGTCTCTTAGTCAGTTCGCTCATATTGTGTATTTTTGATTCACCAGTATTACTTTACTCAAAGGGGTCGTGATTAATGTTTCTGAACGGGAAACATAATCAAACGGCAAAATGTAACTTCATTGAATTTCTTTATGTAACATCGAAAATTAGTTTTTGTCATGTCATTAAAAAATTAAATACAATACAAATTTAATGTTTTGTATTATAAGTATCTGGTTTTATATTAACAATACCGTCTTACAAAAACTATTAGGTAAAAGGTTATCATTATTATTACGAAGGAACCAAATCCTTATAATATTCTAGGAGGGGGTAGGGTTGACGCAGTCCCTCCTAATTGTATACATCTTCGTCTCGTTGTTAAATCTCTGAAGTTACGTTAAAAGCCATTATAATTATGTTTCACAATTTAAAAGATATTCTGTTTGTTTCAATAATTCGCGTGTTCCAAATTCATACTCTTGTTAACGAGAATATTAAAACACGAGAAAATTGTACGAGCCCTAACATCTCCATTTAAGTATTTGCTAAACCCGCAGTTCTCTTCCTTTTAGAATCAACAACCATCAATCATCACCATAGCAGTAACACCACCAATCCTGAAACTTCAATGCACCAACAACAGTATTTGATCTATGTTTCAAAGTTTCCACCATCATTACATCTATTCTCTGAATCGACGATAAATCATATTTCTGACTACTTTCAATAAATATTATTTCCTCGTACATCTCCTATCTCAATTAATCCGAGAATTCTATATTTTATACGAACATTATAATTTATATTTTTAAAATCTAAGTTTAGTTTTGTATTATTCAGAGTGGGGCTCCATTACAAAGCATTAAGATTGTTTGTCAGTATTCTTTCTGTTCATAAAATAAACCTCATTGGCTGTTTAAAATTGCAATATAGTAAAGAATATAAAATATTGAGTAAAAGAGATAGATAATGTAATGTAATTAATTGTAAATGATTTTTAAGAAACTTAATAAAGAATTTAATAGATAGAATAAAGGCAAGAATTTGAAATGCATTAAATTTAACAGTTTGTTTGGCTCTGTCAGTTCGATTTGAATAGACGATAGCAAAGAAAAATATACAATTTGGAATTAAGTACCGGTAGTCATGGCAAGAATATGCTTTGTCCATTTTGGCCTATTTGAGATAAGAGTGCCATCTCATCTCTGCCAAAGAGGTACTCTTTGAAGGACCTTTGTAACAAATTATAATTCATGAATAGAATATGCATAATCCGTGTATTACAAGCAAATCTTTATTTGATGTTCAGGTAAGCGTAATGCTAATTAAGGACTTTTAAAACGCTCTCCTGTAAAATCAAGAGAATACACAAAGCACGTTATTTTCCTATGGTCTTTATTTCATATTAAGAGTTAATAATCAAAATTGTGCATCTTAAGGAGACTTGTTATTGCGTTGTTTTGGTTAGGTTTGGAGTAATTTCCATAATTCTGAAGGTTGATAATTGAGTGCCATATTCGACCATCCCAGCTTTTATTTTATTTATTTATTTATTTATTTTTGGTATAACGAGTTTGTTATGAAAACGCTACCTTGGATGATGATACTCATTTCCTGTCCTAAATTTTATTTGGATCTTGAAGAGGAGAATTATTTTCACGAATTAAGAAAAATATTGTAAGTGAAAAGAAATATTGGAAGAGGAATCTGCAGGAATATCGTGCTTTTTTTTTTTTTTTTTTTTTTGTCGGGTATTGACTTTGCATTGGAGTGAAATTTCCGCAAATTATTCATAACGAAAAGAATCTAAATAGATTCTACATTTTGTAATGAGGTTGAATTCATTCTGAACGATATGAGCATGAAACATGAGCGTGTGTAAGTTTTGTTAAAACATTTTACTTAGATTTGCGTTAGTACTTTTGTATGTTTTCGAATAATAAGAAACAATCGAATATCGAAATGATATTTCGATTTTTTTTTATAGGTATATAATTTTGTAGCCACCTTAGTTCTTACTCCACCTTTCGTACTTGTATTTTAGTTTTGCCTTAAAAGTAGACATCCTTCCTGAAGTGAATATTTTAATTGTCCTCTGAGATTTATTTTTAACTAAACATTTCATATTTTTGTTTATCTCTTTTTATGTGCTTTGTTAATATATTATATCTAACATCATTTCTTCATATAGTCTTCTTGACACTAATATTCTCAATGATTGTATTATCTGGCTTAAAGCTCTTTGCTGAACTCCTGCGGTTTTTTTTGTTTTTTTTTCATTCTGCTTCCGAGGCTATTTCCGTACCTAATAGAAGTGCGTATGGTCAATGAAATTTTGTATAGTTTTCTGTGGCAATGGAGTAAACGTTTACAAAAGTGACATTACCTATTTGTTTATCTAGAGTTGTTTTTTTTCTTCAAAGTTGTAACAAACACATATTTTTTTAAGCCAGTAGAAAAATAAGTTATTTTAATTTTTAATCAAAGGAAGGGCATTAAATCAAACAGTGCACGTACAAATTATCAATATATAATCTTTGATTTCCAGTATAATATCACCTTTGGAAAGGTTATGTTAAACCTTAAATAAATATAGACCTTCAGGTTATAATGCATCTTAATATAACCTTAATTAAACTTATATTAAGGGGCTCCACACTCCACAGTCTAGTGTTTAGAACGTTCGAGTGGTTGGACTCACGTGCGCGTGGTCTCGGGTTCAATTCCCTGCTAAAGCACCCCACTTTTCGGCGTCCACCCGGCGTCGTGAGGCAAACTGGGAAGTCACGTGAATAACGACCACTTGGTCTAGAAAGCCCCTAATACGCCTGGTCGTAGTCAAGGTGACGCGCAGTGCTGACTCCACGGCCATCATTTAGACGGATTCAATTCCACCAATCGCGGACAGATGGCGTTGGGGTAGTGATCATTATTTATTTATTAAGCTTATATTAAAGTTTTAAAAGTATAACCTTTGGAAGAGTAAACTGTACCTTGTCCGTCATATTTAATCCAGGTTGAGTTAGGTTAGATTCCAACAAGACATTCGCCGGTATAGCACAGAGTTGTTTTAACGTTGATAAAACCGAAAAATATCCGCCTTTTCGGTGTTTTATTAAACCAAAATGGAGAATAAAACATCCAAAATTGATTTTTTTCAACGTTTAAATCAACTTGTTCTTAATTAGTTAGCTAGTTAATTAGTTAGTACTTAATTAGTTAGTTACTTGTACTTTAAGCACTTCTGATCGGTGTTTCATGTGTAATTACTTTCATCCATATGGATAAACCTATTCTTTAGATAAGAACTATTATTTATTCTCATGTTCAGCTTTTGCACAGGTAAAAGAACTTGTTAATGCGTTGTACACGACGGGTCAGGTATCTTAACTCTTATGTCATTAATTTATGGAGTACATCAGCGAATGAACTTTCCTCCTGTACTTTGATTCTAAACATAAACTAACGTAGGCTCTGATGCTTGGAATTTTCCATTAGTTTGAAACCACCCCCTCTGTTGTCAATTAATTCCAATAATGGGGAAAGTTTCTCTCCTTAGGAGAACATTTTCCAGCGTTCTACAAAGAAAACTCTCTCTGTGTGCCAACCCTCCGAAATCTATTTCTACCCGCTGCTCCCAATGAGAGGAAGATATTCATTCACGATACCGTATGACGTCGCAGCCAAAGTTGCCTGTTTCGTCTTGCTCCGAGGGAACCACTTCCGTCGTTTATGACATCCATTCGTCGCAACGGCGGTGATTGATCTCTCTGTCTTCTTATGTGTGTGTATGTTGAGAACTAGAGGAAGAAACCTCTTATACTTTTTTTTTATCTTCCTTCCTTGTGTTCTGTTTCACAAGAAGTAATCGATACAATTTTCCCTTCTTAACGCAGAAAGAGAGAAAGGAAAAGTCCTTGCTGTCATCATCTTTCTGTCGCGGGTCTTTTTTCTTTAGTGATGCAAGGAAGACAGAGAGGATGGAGGTGGAGAAACTGCAAAAGATGCTTGTCGCTGCTTCCGTGATTACGTCACGACCTCATCTCAAAATGGATAGAAAAAAAAGGGCGGATGGAGAACGTCATTTGTGTGGGAGCTCGGATTGCAGCAGTTACATCTATGCTGTGCTGGATCATAAGTGATTTTAGGGAGTTTGTTCGAAGGATATAAGCGGTGTTATAGCTTCAGAAAATGTGCACGATTGCCAGTCACTTCACTCCACATGCTTTTTTTTAAAAACACATTTGACAGGATTATGTGTTTTTCCATTCCCGTCAATTCTTTTTTTCAGGATAAGCTGTACATTTTGAATCTTTAATGCACATTTTTGCATTCTGAAATCATCGTAAATCACTGGCAATTAGGCTGCCACAAAATGATTTTAAATTGACAAGTATCCTCTCATAAGATTGCGCGCCCACCACATAAAAGCATGAACATAGAGATGTGACGAATAGCAGCCGCCCATCCTGATTGAGGATTTTCCTCAGTCATACCAGGCAAATGCCGAGATGGAAACTACTAACTTGGCCCTGGCCTTGGCCTGGACCTTCCAATATCCTATCCCAGCGTGAACCTGAGATGACTGAAAGCCATAGATAAATTCAAATTTAAACAATACTGAAAAAAATGAAAGTGTATTAATTTATCGCCACATACGTATTGCACATGTCAAACATTACATTTATGTGAATTACAACAGAGTACTGTTGTAAAACCGCGAATTTTTTTCATGCTGTGTAAAACTTATATTAGAACCCCACGCCTGCCCCCTAACATAGAAGCAATCATTGTAAAGTTGAAATTACAACGAATTGCAGTAATTTCCCTAATACACTACTGCAATTTATGATTTTTACGGGAACGTGATTCTACTTTTAAGGGAAACTTACGTACGTTTACGGGAAAGAGCGCTCGTAGTGCTACTATAATTTTAAACTTTTCTTTCTGTTCATCTACAGCTTGTCTTTGTCTGACGGTCGTGATGGCAGGGTCACATAGTGGTTCTGATTTTAATACGAGATACCATTCCAAAGATTCCGACACTCGGTTTGACTCACATGAACAGGAAATTTCAAGTTGAGCGCCTCCCCCTTTGAAATAGGAAAATATCGATTTATTTTAATTTTTCTTTATAGTTTATGTAGTAGAGTCACAACACAAGGTAATTAAAATAAAGTCACGGTTAAAGAATTGGACTGATATTTGCTAGGAATAAAACTATGACATACAATTAAATAGTATTCAATTAAGATAACCTATTTTTTCCAACTGAGAATTGAACTTAATTACTGTCAGAAATGTAAAGACTATTTATTGTCTTTAAAATTGTCAGAAGCTTTTTCTCCCTTTGACTCCCCTTCTGACTCGAAGATAATGTTTTGCGTTCTTTTTTCCTTGAGTTTTGTGTTAACACACTGTGTGAAAGAGAACTCTGTTTGTTGCTCTACAAAAGCAATAAAGCTAGTGCAGTTCCTCATTCTCATGCATGTAGTATCATTAAATTTGTGTTTTCCAAATTCTTTGAATACCTTTCTCTTTCTCTTACTTCCTTAGGGAAAAAACCCGTCTGAGTCTTCGGGAATAGTAAGTTAATTCAAGACAATTTATTTTGTTTCGGTTCATAAATAATTCTAACAAATAACGGAGAGTGAAAAAAAAAAAGAGGTTGAAATGTTTCTCCGGCAATTCGTGCTGGCAACTACAGATAAAAACGCGTCTTGTGATTTGTCAAGAGAGCTGAGAACTTCCTTATGTGAAACATCTCTCTCTCTCTCTCTCTCTCTCTCTTGTTTTCTAGCGGTTGTGCAGGCGATTTTATTCTTGGATAGCGCTTCAAGGAAAGCAGATACACTGTAAAAAGTGTAGAGTGTGGAGGATTTATCATGGTTTTGTGAAGTTGAATGTTGAACACTTTCTTCAATATTTAAGTCTAAAAGTGACAAATTACTGTATTAATCCTAGCTCAGACTTGTATTTCTTCATTATATTGACGTGATGTAAAGGAAGGTTAAACCTTTATCATGGATCTCAACTAGATTGTGTTATTATCTAAGAAAATTGGATAAATAAAGTTGGCTATAGCAATGTACTATTACCCAGAATATTTGGATTCTATTCTCGATCCTGCCAACTTTTTATTTTACTTTGCTCCTAGGTGACTAAAAGCGCTTATTGATACAATTTTAAACTGAATAATATCTCAAATTGAGGCAGTTTTTCCTTTACTCGTTTTACAGATTCTGAGACAGTGTTTAATAAAAATGTACAAAAAGTTGGGAAAATATACAAGAAGGCATCAAAATTTATTCTTTTCCTCTTAATTTCTTGTATAGTTACGATCAAAATTTCTTTCCTATTCATAAAATTTCTTTTGCGAATAATTTCGAAATGGATAAGCCAATTTGAATACACTGTTAAGAATTCTGTAAACCTTACTGGGAATTTTCAGTAAAGTTTCCGCAAAATTTGTAGTATTTTGTGTTGTTTAGTTGAAATCAAGGAAAAACCAGATAATTTTCGTATGCTGAGGTGGACATTTCCTTGCGCACATGCGCAGGATGAGACGACTTCGTGTTGTACTGTTCATGTGTTTGCGACCGCCATCTTGATTGTACTTATTTTAGCAGAAATGGGAAATATTCACAGTGAATAGGAATTCTGATCCCTAATTTGGCAAAAAAAAGTTATTAAAATGTGGCGTAGATCGTGGAAGCAACTTAATTTATATCTTCGGGGTTCAAGCAACGTGCTTCTGACACTCTTCTAACTGAACAATCCGTATTCAACTCTCGCTTAAGCTTTTCTTTTCTCTTTTGCTCCCAGCATTCCTAGAAACTAAATAATGCCTGGTTTTTATTATCTAAGTTACTGAAAAATTACCACGCAGCTATGGTTGCCTAGAATTTTCCAAGAATGTTTCCGAAATCTTAAATCGATCCACACGTTCCCAAGTTAATCACAAAAGAAATTTTACCAATAGAAAACGTTTGATCGTCGCTGTAAACATGTAATTTTAGCACAGTCTATAAGTGTACTTGTTGCACACCCTCTTACACATTTAAAATATATAGAAGTGAACAAAAGTTGATTGACTGAATTGTTATTAAGGATAATCTAAAGCAACGATCTCCTGTCTATAGTTGCACGAAATTTCCTTGTTGCTCCTATAAATTCAAGCCTAGAAAGCTCAAACTTTCAGGGAAGAAAGTTCATAACCAATTCAAATGCATGATCGATGCCGATTTTTTATTCTTGTTTTTTTTTTTTTTTCATTGTTGAAATCGCTTCATTATTGTTGTGAACATCGAAACCTATAACAATGAAGCTCTGTCAACAATGAACAAAAAAGAAAATTAAAACTCGGCATTGATCATGCTCTTGAATTGGTTATAAACTTTTTTTCTCTGAAAGTTTGATCTTTCTAGGCTTGAATTTATAGGAGCAACAAGGAAATTTCGTGCAACTATAGACAGGAGATTACATTATTAGACAGGAGATCGTTGCTTTAGATTATCCTTAATAGCAATTGCGATTGCGCTAATTTTTCTGCTACCCGATCAGAAGTTCATTCATTTGAGGTGTAGGACATCTAGTTTAACTTTTAAAAAAATGCATAACAACAGAACTACATTTTTTTTCTTTCAATTGAGTATTTCAAAGCTACTGTTGCCTCTAAGATCTTCAAACAGGCCTACAGCAAAGCTATGCTACAGGTTTTAACAATTGACTGATAGCATTTGATTGGCCAAACTGAAGTAAACAAACAGCAACACTGACAAGGGAAGGTCCCACAAGTTGTCGCTCAAATCTGATTGCCACATAGCACATGTAATAGAGCATCATGAGAAATGAAAATAAGCAAAATTTAAGGTGCTATGGACGAGAAGGATAGGACCTACGGGGCTTCAACATTTGAATACCCAAAAAAATTATATCATGGAAATATGTACGTTTAAAGTAAATATCTTGAAAACCGTTAAAGCAATCAAATAAAAGGTGCACAATATAATGAGAACAAAATGCCGTATCGAAAACCACAAACCGTGTTGCCAACTCAGCAGAAAAGTATGTTATTTGAAATAGCACCATATACAAAGTGCACATATTTAAAATACACTATTATCACAAAACATAACTCAAGTGTAGTGGTACAGTGTTGCACACTGTTGGAGCGACATGTGCTGAAAATGTACAATGGAGAAGTCTGATAAGTAGCAACAGAGGGTAATCAAGGAATCT
>JAGDQP010029935.1:632-13627 GCA_022664845.1 Lepisma saccharinum | reverse complement strand
ATCGAAAAATCACCGGACCCAATTTACCTACATCTGTGGCGTTTTATCGCCTGAAATACCTCGGACTCAAATTTACCGAAATCCGGAACCTAATTTACCAATCAGAAAAGCATCGAAATTACACGGGACCCAGTTTACCTAGACCCGCCCAGGTGTTGGTGTGAGTATATAGTCGCTCTGGGACTGTTTTATTTCTTGTTATCTACTAAAGTCTCCAATAACGACCCTTGCCGTTCTCCTGAAAAATGACGAGAAGGTCGATACGCCCTTATCAAAATTATCGCCTCATTTGATGTTTACTCTCAAAACTATAGCTTCAACTGATGTTATATTTTTCATACAGCTTATACAACGCCATCTCAGTCTGAGATTCACACTAATCTGATGGGAAGAATCTCTCACACTAATCTGATGGGAAGAATCTCCTTAAGGCCAATATAAAGCAAAGATTTCCAACAAAGGATGACAGCACTATCTCTGTATATGATTAGTATATCTCATGTATTTTCATCGTTGCACGAAATTTCAATGCTGCTCCTACAAATTCAAGCCTCGAGTTCAAACTTTCAGGGGAAAAAGTTCAGAACCATTGCAAGAGTTCTATCCGTGCAGATTTTCTTTTTTTTATTTTCTTTCTTGTTCATTGTTGAAAGAGGTTCACTGTTATAGGTTTGGATATCCATAACAACAATGAAGCAATTTCAACAAAGAAAAACGAACATAAAAAATCGGCACGGATAGAACTTGAAATTCTTCCCTGGAAGTTTTACCTCTCGAGGTTTGAATTTGTAGGAGCACCATTTAATTTTTGTGCAACGATAAAAATACATTAGACATATACGGAGATAGTGCTCCCATTTATGTTGGAGATCTTTGCTTTACATTAACCTTGACAACAACTGCACTACAACTCCAAACTCAAATGAGTTATCAGAATATCATCCAGCCATACTCTGCTTCATACAGAGCACCATTTTCTGCTTCCAAGTCATACTCTGGATCCCAAATTACATCAAGAGCAGTAACTACACTGTACACGCCACGAAATTTATGATTCACGCCTGTATTGACGGAGACAGGCTTTACTGACCTCACCCGTAGCTTATAATATTGCGCCCCAACGTTTGCTCTCTCAAATCCAATCCTCTTACTCATAACTGTTAATATGCCTAAAATAAAGCCAAATTTATAATAATAATAATAAGCCATTTTTAACCCAACCGTTGGATGAAGGCATATCCATTTTTTTTTTTTTTCAACAAATCTCGCTTGCCAGCTTTCCTCAGCCATAGAAAAGTTATAGAAGTGTTGTCAATAAGTTGTGAAATGTGGTTATAGTTCAGACACATCTGCTCACAGGCATCTCTACCTCAAGCCACCTTCGCTACAATACCAGGACTAATATCTATATAGTTTTACCTAAACTTCTATGTAAGAAAAAAATCGCGCACGTGGGTAAGCAGTTTCCCTCGTCAAGGAGGATCTGGGTTTGAATCTGCTGATGACACATATTTGACGTAGTAGTTTTTAATCCATTTTAAATTGCAGCGCCCTTGCTTAGAATATCTCTATCGGATGGAATGCAATGACAAACTACTATCGGTTCACGTAGCAGAGGAACATTAGGGTCATAAACCTAACTTTGGGACCAACAATGCACATCATCTCATAAAGTCATTCACCTAATATTAACTTACCTTATTCAAAAGATTCATTTCAATTTATTTATCTTGCAATATGTTAATACTAGCTAAAGTACATGCCCGTTGGCGCGGGGTGAATAAAATATGTTGGCAATACTACAAGTTGTACTACTTCTGGCTGCTGCTGCTAATGCTACAGGAACTACTACTACTACTACTAGTAGTAGTGTTCGATTTGCCAGGGATTTTCCCTGGTGCGTGAGTATTTCATCCTTGGTTGTTGATTCCGAATATCGCCCCAACATGGGATAAAAAATTTTATTTCAACGAAACCAGGTACTATGTTGAAACTTACCAGCAACCAGTAGACTTAGAATCCCCCCCTTTGTAATTTATCACAAATCAAACAATGAGTAGTAGTACAACAAAAGCACCTATTATTACTACCACTACTATGAACGCAACAACGTGTAACAGTTTTCAAGTTCTCATGTTTTAATTTTTTTTTTCAACACTGACTGGGACTCCTGCGGTGCACGGAGTGTATCTGTCCTATCCCAGTGTCTAAATGTCAAAGTTGGAGCAAAGAAAGTCCAATGGTGTGGTGGCAATTTGAACTATTTAATTTTTAAACTGGTTGGCAACACTGACAACTGCCGCCCATGGATTCCCTCTATGACTTGATCCTGTAGCTAACTGCCAAGTTTAGTTCGGATACAGCCACCAGTGTGGGAGCAACTGGAAATATAAAAGTGTTTTTTTTTAATTTGGTTGGCAACACTGTATACTATTGAGCCCACGGCGTCGGAAGTACTTCTATGAGCTGCCCCAGCACCTAATGGACATGGATTGTATCCAAGGAATTGTGTAAATCAACAGCCCCGTGTAGATTTGTATTAGGAAGAAATCTGTTTATATTGCATTTTTAAAATATGAGATTTCTGGGGACGGTGACCAGCGCATAGTTTTTTCTACTGTGTTATGATTAACTCAAGTTTGCAAGCAATTTAACAAAATGTATTTTCGAAGAAGGTGGCAACACTGACAACTGGGGTGCATTACCGGAACTGGAATACATCTACGACCTGACCAAGCACGTAAGAAATACATATGAAAGATTTAGTGGATGGCAATGCGGACACAAGAAAGCTTTATAGTTGGCAACACTGCCACTTCCGGTGAGTTAACATCCTGTAGGTAATTTCTCCGAGTCCTAAAGAACATGTTTGCCAAATTTTGTTGGAATCCGCCAAGGAGTGGGGGATTTGTATAGCGTTCAAAACACACAAACCGGCATTGAATTTTATATACAATTTAAATGGTTCGTCTCACTGTAGTTAAAAAGAATAGCTACTTACCTTTTATTTTTCTGGACTATGTCCTTTGATGAGTTGCAAGGGCTTTCTCTGTTTAATCTTTCGCGACGTTTCATCCACATCAATAGACAAGCCTTCGCTTTTTTGCTCCTTCTTCTACGTCTAGAAGGAGGTGTCCCAGAACGACCCATCTCTACACAAACAGTAAACTCCAAAAATCAAGGCCCAGAACGACCCATCTCTACACAAACAGTAAACTCCAAAAATCAAAACTAATCTGTTCCGTAGGACCATTTACTCAATGGTAGGATACAAAAAGTCCTCGGACGAAGTGAAGTAGTAGTTCACGCATTTCAAATTGGAGATGCCACCAACTGGTTAGACCCACGCTCGACCGCCTTTACCTTGTCAATGTCCCCAGAAGTACCAAAGACACTCTGGTAAACAATCTGATAAGAGGCTGATTGCACCTCAGAGCACCAGAGATAGGAACACTGCGAAAAAAGTATCCAGCGTCCTGGTCGGGATTTGAACCTGAACCGCCCGATTTGTGGTCAGACGCGCTACCACCTGTGCCACGGCGACTCTAATACAAGATAAGCAGAAATAAAAAAAAATGGCAAATGCTCCCGTTCGTTACAACTGAAATGCTTTTGCCTGCATCACAGTTTTTGTTTCTTAGGACAAAATAATGATTTCGCCTGAAAAAAAAAAATCATCAAGCAGACTCTGAATACTAGTACACCGTACTGGGAATTAAATTGCAGGGTCTTTTGAAGATTTTATTTGGAATGTAATGTTATTGTGTGAAGCTGTTTAAATGTTGAGTTAAAAATAATTAATAAGACACTTTAACTTATTTAAGGTAAAGCTTAAAAGAATAAAAGTAACAACTCTGGATTGTGATTTTACACTAAGAGAAATACCGACAATGGGGTCAACGCCTTGGAAGAAAACCAATAACCCTCCAAAACCGATGACTTCTTTCAGCGGGGAATTCAACAACTGGTTGGAAGGTGGCAGTGTTGTGGAGTCCCATGGAGACTATTTTCCTAACGATAGTGTTCCAGGTAGATTATCGTTCTTTTCTTCAAGGTGAAAAAATACATTACTTATGGGATAAGTTCATAAAATGCTTGCTCGAGGTCGCGAGGAAGGAAAAGGATGATTGAAACAACTGGTCCAGAGCAGTGTTCACAACAGAAAAATGCTCGAACGCGTATGAGAACATCGATCACAATCCTAGTATTACCACGGTGTGTTATGCAATCTTGGATATCATTTTGTATTCTCGGGACTCCTACATCAATATCTAAAAATGACCTTACAGGTATGTCTAGTCATCATGCCAAATTTCATGCCTTTATGACAAAGTGCACAATTTTTCACTTAATCCCCCCACCATAACAAAGATATTTGAATTACTGGCCGTCATGTTGAATTTCGATCGTTTATGGGTATACTGAAATGTAGTTACAGTGTTCAGAGAATGCCAGATTTGTGTTTGTACCGTATAACACATTTAAAAGACCTCCGGGTAGCGAAAGTTAGCACGCTCGCATTCTGTGCGCGTAATCAAGGGTTCAATTTCAGCCGGGGATCATTCAGCGAAGTGGTTCAGAAACCACTTTGCAAAAACTGTAGGTTCCGTCCTCAGAATCTCCCAAGGTTGTTTATGACATAATTCAATCGATAGACATTTGCAGTTCGGATCCAAATCCGATACCCGAACCAGTTCTAAAATCTGAATTCGCATTTTAATGTGAAATCCAATATCAATACTGAATCCGACCATCCGAGTTTTGAGATCTTTTCATATATGGATTTCAGATCCGAAATCTCTTGCTTATCTTTGTCTGCGAAGAGAGGAAAACAACGATGCCACCTTGATCTTTATTATATATATATATATTCCAGCATCCGCTTGGTGACTTATAGCAGCTCAGAAGGTAACATATTTCAGACTCAGACGCTTTCTGATTGCTATGACCTATATGATGTAATTGCTGACAAGCATTCATTTTGATGAAGGCAGTGCATTCATTAGAAAAATTCTAGGAATCGAATCAGTGCAGTACTTAGTGAGCTAACCATCTCTCGTATATCGTAATAATAATAATAATAAAGCTTATTGCGTGCTACCGCTATCAGCGTAATGGTCATATAAAAGTAAAACATGTTGATGAAAAGAGCAAAAATCAACATACCTCATCTTTTCTCTCCATCTTGCTAAATTTTCACCACCTTTGCTTTTCTTCTTTCTTGCAGAAAGAAAGAGCCTCGACTTTTTACCTTTCCGCTTCGTCATCCTCTCAAGTGTCAACACAAACACACTGATTTTCTTTCCACTCACAAGCTGTTCATCAGCAAAGCAATCACTGCGTGACACTGAGTTCAAACTTCCCGGCAGCGGTAGGCCTCATTTTAGGTAACTTCCCAGGATTGTATTATTCCGCGCTGACGTCACGAATAAGGAGGAGTTTACCAGACCCTACGGTGCTCAGCCAAACCATCGCAGCAGTGCGTTTTTTCTTTACAAGGAAAGTCAATTATTTCAAGATAATTCAAACAAAACTATACATAATTCAGATCTTTTTGTTTGTCTTCCTTCTAGAAGGATAGATCTATGAAAATTGCTGAACAAAACTTTAAAAGAATGAAAACGTAAATAAATTATTAGACATAATTTATTCGAGAAAAATGTTTTTTATGCTAATTATATTATTTAATTGAATATAGCCAAAATACACCATAGCTATCGAAAAAGCAGAAAGTAGAAATCATAGCCTTCTATTGACTTTGTGAATAGCAAAACGAATTGTGAAAATATTCGTCATATTAAAAAAGTTATAGTGGGACTTGGTTTAGCATTATAAGCATATGAGAAGCAGTTTCGCAAAACGGACTCTTTAAGTGTGAAGTTTCTTTCCCCGGTGCAATGTAGACCTAGAGCGGTGAGGGGCCTATTTACTGATAGCAACCTATGGACCCCCCTCTCTCAAAGGCAAAAAAATATCTTTCTCAAAGATCCAGGCCCAGATAGGGTACGGGAAAGGATGCAGGTAAGTCGGCCAGGACCTACGTCGAAGGCACTATTCCGTCTTTGCTGGGTAGTCCAGTCAAATTGTCGAATAGATGCATTAATTGTGGATATATTGTATGGCTCGAGTACATGAACAAAAATCCAAGTTTTCCCATTCTAACTAGTGCCGCCATCTCGAAAAAAAATTCAAAATTGTAGTCTATTTTTCGGTTTTTGTCGAATATCTCCTAAACCATGCGTTTAATAGACGTTATACTTGTTTCTTTCTTTCTTTTTTTTTTTAATTTTAATAAATTTGCTACAATTTGGCTGCAGAACTGTTTTTTTACTCGAAAAAAAGATAAAAGTACAGAATTTTTAGTCGGTTTTTGCCTTGTAGCTTTTAAATGGCAAGTCCTACGACAAAATGTAATATAATAAGTTGTAAACTAGAGTAAATTGCCTACAATTTGACCTTAGAATGGTTTCTCTACGTCTAATAAATCACGAGATACAACAAATGTAAAAACTGAAATTTGAAAAAATATTTAGACAGATCATTCGCATTACTCACGAATGAGAAAATACCTATGTGGAGCAAATACGTTGTGGTTTACGGTGAGCATATACTTCACAAAGTTGTGTGGCGCAGACAGATCTCCTTTAGGACGATTTAGGAGTAACATAAAATATTTGCAAACCCATTATGCTATGAATGTGGCCGCTATCTTCAAAGGTTATCCTCCTGATGCTGACCAAAAGAGAACAAAAACTGAACGAATTCGTCTAGCTACCCGTTCAGCTCCTGACACCATATTCGATAAAACAACCATTCAGCAAAGTACACATGATAAATTTCTCGCCAATAAGAACAGGAAGGGCTTCATTGACCTTCTCAAGGAGGTGCTACAAAAAGCTAATATACTAGTGAGACAAGCAGTTGAAGATGCTCCTGTACTTATTGTTAACACTGCCGTTTCCGTGGCCCGTAATTGTGATGCTGTGATTTTCGTTGGCGAGGGCATAGATCTTCTTGAACTCCTCACCGGTTAGCAGCAGTCAACAAAAATCTGTTTCTCCAGCAGTGCGCAAAATGTAAAGCTGCCGACTCATTTCACTACAGCTTTACGAACATTATTTTATTCCTGCATGCATACAGTGGATGCGAAAACAACACTGCATTTTTCGGCCATGCGAAAAACAATTTTTTATCCACTTCGCATAAGAAGGATAAACTCTCATTTACTAATACGAAACAAACACTAATAAACTGACAATAACTGAAGAAATGCAAACACTTTCACTTCCTTCCAAAATCTTCTGTATTGCACATATAATAATGATTGATACATGAAAAGACGGAGAAATTCAATAAGCTTTCCTGACTTGCTAGGAATGTTCTGTGTGTGCGTCCTTGGTCACATGCTTAAGCGGTAATCAAGTTCTGTCCATACCTTTTTGTAGTATTCCACTGTCACGGTCATCACAGCAGCGCTGATGCATTCCCTAAACTTTACCAGTGCAGTCGACTATAGTGGGATGTAAACACGATCCCTAAGACCTGCACGGGCTGAATATTTCGGCCCAAATCCAATCCAGCCCGATTGTACCTAGACCCAGCCCAGCCAGGGCTCGGAAAGTTTTGAAGGTTTTTGGCCCGAGTCCGGTCGGCCCGAAGTTTTAAAAATTCTTGGCCCGAGCCTGGTTCAATATTTTTTTTTTTAGTTCTTGATCCTAGTCCGGCCCGGGCCCGACAAATTTTAAACAGTTTTAAAGAACACAACCTAATACTGTATATAATAAAGTACAAATGATAGTCTAAACTGCAGTTTTTCATTACTGTAGAAACATACGAAATAGCACACAACCTAATACTGTATATAAAAATGTAGTATTTTCATTACTGTAATTACAACAAATAATTAATTCATACATATACCCTAATATAACACAAAGATCTACGTTATTCAATAAGTAGACAAAAATATCTACTATGTTTGGCTAGACTCGCTACAACTATCACTCCTTTTCCCAATTTTCTTTTCCTGTGCCTTATTGCACTGTGCTTCCAAAATATATGAGGGATCACGAAACATATTAATTAGTAAGATATTTATTTATATTACTGTCATCTCCTCACCCCTTTGCTAATTATTCGTTCTGTAGTGCTCATTATAACCTCCATGAAAACCGGGAATATCCAAATGGTTTGAGTGTGGAAAACCAGTAATAATAATAAATTATTATTTTTATTATACACCCTCGGTTCAGCGCCCTGGTACTTTTTAATCAGCACTACATCAATAAATATAATAAAGAATATAACTGTACATTAAACATTGTTATAAAAAGTATATTACCTTCTGTCTTCTATATATTTCCGTAGAGCCTCAGAAAGGTTCCTTTTTCTTCTTTTAGCAGAAATGCGAAGGCGTGTGCTTTTCCCTTTCAAAAATCTCTCTTGGATAGAAGGCATTATCACTTCACAAGCTGAGAACTCGTTTGTCAGAGGTTTACTTTCATCTAAACACACACACCCAATGGAACCGTAAATTATGCCTCCTTTTTTTTCCTTCCCACTTTGGGACAGCCTGGCACCCACTGAAGAGTGAAGGGCCAAAGGTCTCTCTAAAAGCAACCTTGGGTCTTCCTCCCTCGTGTTTAAAATATCCGCGCCACTACGAGAAAGAAGGGAGTGGGCGACCGTAGAGCCATCTTACAAACAAACAGCGAACTGCTTGACTTCACCAAACACAGAGGGTCATTATTTCAAAATCACGGATGATTGATATAATTTTGAATCGATTGTTCAATTACTTCTGTTGACTAAACGCAATAAGTAGCACAGTACAAACCAAGTTAAAATATGGTTCTTCATTTCTGTGAAAGTCCGAAGCTTCTACTCCATTTCAACAATGTATAATCAGGGGTGGCATTATCCTCTATTTTTATTTATTTCTTATGGGAAATCCAATTAAAGATTCCCCGATTTCAATGAGAAATATAATTAATCAGATCACTCCTTTCAGTTCTGCACACTCGTATACACTATATTGAGGTTCCTATGCTGAACATTTTTCGAAAAAATATGATAAAAACATTATTTTCAGTTAATGTATGGGAATCCCGTGTTAAAATGAACGAATTTCAGCCGCGGCCAACTAACGCAGGCTCTTAATGTGTATTATATTAAATCCTGAAATTTCATTAGAAATAAAATCTCCACTGATAGTTTGACCTTTGTCGCACAGATGGCTCCGACCTGCTCTTAGGGGAAAAAAATTGTTTGGTGGGAATTTACTGTCGCGCAGCTGGCGGTCCGACCACCGCCAGATTCAGCGTGATGACAAGAGAGTGGAAAGGGGGAAGGAATGTGTTTATAGCAAGGCCTTTCCTCAAACCTGTGGGAAAATCCTTGCTAATGACTTGTTTCGGACTCATTCAATTCGCTTTGAAAATCTTACTTAGAGTCAGAGTGCTTTTACGTACGCGTGATAGCGGGGCGAGAGCGGAGCGGACAACTCTCGCGTGGTTTCATTGAATGTTCATAGAGTTGTAAACAAGAAGTTATTTCCTTCTTATGAAGATGTATTGTCATTTAGAAGAATAATTACTGATATACATTTTTCAAGAAATTGTAGTAGTTTCACGTCGAAAATTTGAAAGTTAATCATATTCCCGTTTCTCATATATCTACGGAATTAATAAACAGCTATTGTTCTGTTTTTCGTACAAGCAGATAACATTACACACTCTAAATAAGCTAATGAAGGCCGGATGCACCGGAACTGTGTTTCGGCAAATCAGTTAGAAGACGGAGTACATTTCCTTTACTCATTTTCGGTTATACATTTTATTTACTCGACATTGTATTAATAATGATAGGTGTTCTGACGATAGATAAGTCTTTGAACCGACGATTCCTGGGCAAGGTGAACCCATGGTGGTTTGCCATTGCCTTCCATGGGATGATGTCCTGAGGACGGGACCTACAGTTTAACGTGGGTTCCGAACCACTCGTGTACCCACAGGGAATCGAACCCCGGGACATCTTGATTACAAGGCTACGAGAAGCGATAGACAGACGGAAATATTTTTTTAAAAATCCCTTCATCTTGCCTCAATTGTGATAATGAAGAGTGGGAGGAAACGTGAGAACCCCGAGAAAACCCACGCACACGGTGTTTGTCCACCACAAAGAACACATGGCATAAGAAGGGATCGATCCGACGACCCCTAGCACCAGAGGTGAGCGCTCTACCAACTGAAATCAGCAAACATCATGTGTACATTTTTTTTTCTTCAAAATAGACATGTATTAGTATCGATAAAATGAAAGAATAAAAGCGAGACGAATCAATATACGTAAGTTGATGGAGGGAGAAATTTACACACACACAATGAAAAATTGAAACCGATGGATAAATGTTAAAAAGACAGAGGCAGAGTAATGAGAGAGAGAGAAAAGGGGAGAGAAGAAGAGGATGATAAAAATATGGAATTTAAACGTTGTAAAAAAAGAACCTAACATTATAGTTCAGTTCCCACAAATCCAACAGCAAGATACAAATGACTTTTGGATTTTATATTTTTTCAGAGCAATTCGAATATATAGACGGATGCTTGAAAATTCATTTAGTCACTTTCCAAATGGCGACCAAATTTAGTGGTCAGATTAAATACTCATGATTACCAGTGAAACTGCAGAGTTTTGAGACACATGTAGGATAATGTCAAAAGTATAACACACATGCATTGTTTGCGCGGGGTTCGGTTGCAAATTCGGTGGGGCTCATTGAACGTACTGGGTCGGAATACATTGTAATCAGGGATTCCGCCAGGATTTCAGATCGGAGGGGGTGTAAAGTCAAAACTGGGAGGGTGTAGGTAGTTGTACACTGTTGTCTATCAACTTTTGACCATAAAATGTTAACGTTGGAGTAGTTTCGAGGATTTGGGGTTGACACCACCCTAAGTGGTCGGGGTCTAGCGGAATCACTGATTGTAACAAACTCAACCCAGTAGATACCATAGGCCATACTTTCTATTCCAGACTACTAATGTAAATTGAACATACAAAGAAAATGAATGGATGATAATTCCTATCATAAAGAGCTAAGATTACATATGCAAACTGTATCAAAATGAAAAGTTACACATGCTCAAAAGCAAAATTAGCATGTTCCTATCGGCATAGCACACTTTACATGTTCCACATTTCAAACGTGAAGAAAGGAACACATTTAAAAGTATGTTGATAAATATCGAATGGAAACTAATCTTGTGCCAAACTAATATAAAAATAATGCTCTTGAAATGGCCAAAAAAAGGGGACCATTTTCCAATCATATCTTAAAAATTATCTGTTCTAGACATGCCACTATATATTCCACCTACTGCGAATATAACGTTCTAATAATCACAACACTAATGAAGTAGTGTTTATAACAATTTGCACAAATAGAATGCAGACGGCAGAGCTGAGACGGGTCATCGGTTGTCGGGGGACGCTGGTCAAGTTTTGGACTGTGTCGCCGGGTGTAAAATTCGAATGCATTCAGACGCGGTGGTTCGATTTAGATCTGATAACCCGAAGGCTGGAGGTATTTTAATTATTTCATTGCGTTTGAACAGTGTTTCTTTCAGGGGGTTACCAGGACCGGAGATGTTACCCCTAAAACACGAAAAATACGACGCCGAAATTGCCAGATAAATAGATTTTCCAGACCGGGTCACTTACGTATTGGTCAGGCCCTATCACCGGGTCATCGAAACGTTAACATTTTTATGGTCAAAAGTTGATAAGACACAGTGTAAAACTACCTACACCCTTACAAATTTTGACTTTACACCCCCTCCAATGTGAAACTCCTGGCGGAATCCCTGATTGCAATGCATTCCGACCCAGTACGTTTAATGAGCCCCACCGAATTTGGAACCGAACACCGTGCAAATAAAGCATGTGTGTTACAGTTTTGACATTATCCTATGTGTGTCTCAAAACTCTGCATTTGCACTGGAAATCATGAGTATTTAATCTGACCACCAAGTTTGGTCGCCATTTTGAATGTGATGACTTAATGAATTTTTGAAGAACCCGTCTCTATATTGGAACAGTTCTGAACACACACAAAATCCAAAAGTCACTTCTATTTTGCTGTTAGATTTGTGGTAACTGAACTTAATATTTTTTTACTAAGTTTAAATTCCATACTTTTACCTTTACTTCTTCTTCTTCTCTCTCCCCTTTCCTCGCTCTCATTTCTTTGCCTCTGTCTAACAGACATCCATTGATTTCAATGTTTCATTGCATGTTTCAATTTCTCCCTCCATCAACTTCTGTATATTGATTCGTCTCGCTTTTATTCTTTCATTTTATCGATACTAATACATGTCTATTTTGGAAAAAAAAAAACGTGCTCATGCATTTTGCTGATTTTAGTATGGGCGAGACGAAGGAAGGAGAAAGAGGGAGTCTGCTTACCGGCCACGATTATAGGATAAGAAGGTGCCATTTGGGTTGCCTAGCTGCACGGCGTTCGCTGTCGCAATTTTTTTATGCTAAGTGTACCAGTACATTACCATGGCTCGACGCTGATTAGTTTTTGAGCTAAATAAACGAATTAATTTATCCACTGACTTTTATGTTAATGTTTCGTGATTTCGGACTACGTTCCATCCGTTTCAGGAAAGTTTGCTTTTCGAATAGCTAAACACACGGCAGTGTGTCAGGCCGAGTTCGGAAACGTACCTGCCGTGTCGTGTGTTACGCACCATTTCAAGCTAGTTTCAACCCACCCATAATTCAAAAACAATTTGAACTATATATTTGCAATTTTGTATATCTATTACCCTCCCCCCTCCAATACTCTAGATTCCCAAATCAAATTTCATAAAAGTACCCCTTAGAATTTCTGAGATATTGATTTCCAAACATCAATATTTTTACCACTCACTAACTGACTGATGATCAAAAACCTAGAGCACTTCCAGGTAGCTTAGAACACTGAATTT
>JAGDQP010029934.1:12360-22986 GCA_022664845.1 Lepisma saccharinum | reverse complement strand
GCTGAAGTTGGGCCGCAAATCGTTTCGAGAGTACCGGTGTAAATTAATGAAATAATGATAAAATGAATTGTATGGGCGGTAACAGCACTATGGCTGTAAATTAATGAAGGTACGGACGCAGTAATCTCGAAAGTGTTATCGAAATATATTTTGACAATAAGTTTAATCTTAACTGTTAGTAGCATCACGATGGTGTATTCTTAGAGTGCCAATTTACATTAACACCATAATATATTTATTTTTATCTTCTTTTCTTTAGATCACAATGGTTCATGGTGTCCTCAAATCTTGCAACGTTAATTTAACTCATTTCCCGACGTCATACAAAGATGAAATTTTGCACAGCGATGTTAGTCGGGTGACGAATACAATATTCCATTGTTACTTTCATATATTTATATATTTTAAAAGCATATATTTATTATATATTTATGGTCAAAAAAGAACTTTTAGGCATGCAAAATTCCTTGTTGACTTGAAATCATAAAAAAAATCAGCAAAATAGCGTGAATTAAATTAAATCTTTGATCATTATAATAGTTTATATTTTGTTTTATTCAGAAGTAATGATGAATTTTCAGTATTTGGAGAAATACAAAACAGAAGTCATACAAATTACTTGCACATTGGTAACTAGTTACTGACTAGTAAAATAAGTGTGTGTCCTAAACCATTCAATTTGCTAAACAGCTTTGGAAAGATAAATTTCAGTTTTCTGGATGTTGCCACATATGTGGACAACATGAACCTAAACATAGTCAGCTGCTAATTACTAATAGAATGTGTCCGATGTGACATAATATTTCATTGCTTGTTTCTTTCTATACTTCGTTCGGACCACCTGCGAAAGGTGCCCAGTATGTAACAAACAAAGACATTTTTATCTACGCTACGCGTAATAGAATTTCATAAATGTTTTGAGGCATATAATACTAACGATATTTATTCGCATATTATTTTAATGTGCCCAGCATTGCTGTTTGAAGCCGTATCCATTTCAAATACACTATATATATTTTTTTTCAAAATTATGCCATGAACATTTATTAACTTCCACACTGACACCTGTGATGCGGGAAGCCATATTTGCCAGGTGTGGCCGTGGAGGAGTCAGGCGGGAGTATGCAAGGTTTGAGATGGCATCACCTTCCAGTGTAACGACCTTTGCCGTACCACTGATTCATATCCCAGAACTTTTCTTTTCTGTACCCGCTTAATGAAATAAAATATAGGTTTTACCGTATCTGAACGTGTTCCTTCTTGCAACTGTTCAACCTTAATTGAGACAGAAGTAGTTTTTTTCTGTAAATATTAATTGTAGTTAAATTATATCTTGTCTTATAACCAGGGATTTCGCCAGGATTTTCAGTTTTGGGGGGGTTTAAAGTCAAAATTGGTGTAAGTGGACTTTTGCACGATTTCTATCGATTTTGACCGTAAACTTTTTAAAGTTCTTGAGAATTTGGGGGTGACACCCCCGCAGGGGGTTTGGCAGAATCACTGCTTATGACTTTGATGTAATGTAGCATGTAAACGTATTCAATCGTCTAGTGCTTAATTCACATCTATTTAACCGAAGATAGGAGTCGCAAAAGTAATCTGATCCATGTAATTATCTGTGTGAGCCTGTTTCGTTTTCTTGCATGAAATACGAACTAATGTTGTGAAGACACTCACTGTCAGGGCTAATGAAGAAATGTATTGAGATATAAAAGATAATTTTCATTAGCAATTAGTGAAGTTACTGGGCATGACGTAATGAAGGTCGTTTGTGTTAGTTAGGTGTAAAGATAGCTTATCCAGAAAGAGGAAGGGAAGAACTAACTTCCGTTCTTAACTGTTTCCGCGTTTGAGGCACATGAATTCACCTCTGCGTTGTTGTTTTTGTTGTGTAGTAACTTGTTTTATGACCTAGAAGTTGTATAGATTCTCTTTCTGATCGACTAGTTCAACATTGGAAAGTGGTGTTTTTTTGTTTTTGTTTTTTTCTCAGCGGAAATTATTATCACGTGAAATTTTGTGTCAGGTTTATGTTTCAACAGTTCTGCTCCGCCAATGAAATCTGTTCTTAGAAATTCTACCTTTTAATTATTTTCTCCGTGGGATAATTTCTTTAGACAATGATCCACGCTAACGAACAGTCAAATTGAGAGCTACAGTGACAGGGAATCGAATCCGGGTCTCCCCGGTGTTGATCGAATCGTGACAGCTCAGTGATACAGCACTCGGGTGGCAGCTGAAAGACACGAGTTCGATTCCGGGCCACTGCAGCGATCAAATTATGAGCATTTTTCAATTTGTTTATGACTTTGAATTTAATAGATGTTAAATGTCGTATCCGCTGACTCTTCCTTGTATTTGTAATTAGTAAATAAAGCAAATCTTAAGATTTCACAAAGAGATAAGAATTGTAGGTTTTTGGTTCAAGAATCTCTTACTATCATGCCTTAACTTATATGATTTTCGTAAAAATATATGTATTTTTTTTTAACTAAAAAATCCATTAACTTCTGAGCAAAAACTGTTTTCCATCAATGTCAGCAAAAACTCAATGGGTCTGACATAATTCCTCGCTCCATTTAAAACCAGTGAAGTATCCCCCTTGTCTACTTAGCTTAATTAACAGACATACAGTGCAAGTGTTTGTTAACATTCATTAGTCAAATTCAACACTTCTTTTGTTTATTTTTGTAAAATATCTAAAAGAATTAGACATTACCAATTCTTTTGTAGGAAGTTTTACGACTAAAGTGACGAAAGCCATTTTTTTCTTTCTATTAAGTAAGCATGGGCGAGTGCTCGTTTCTATTTACTCTTACCCTTTAATGTTTTTAAACGTTCTCCTGAAGCACACAGTAAGTAGTATGCAGGTAAAATGTAGGAGTTCTGAGAATTCTTGAACAGTTTTTGTAGTATTCGTGATAAAATTGGTGAAGAATATGGAAAGTTTTTAATGAATAATCGTTGTTGTATTCTCTGTAATGCTCTTTCAGCTTATCCCATAAGAAATGTATTTTTGCACTGTGATGAGAAGAACGACAACTTAACTTTAACACTACCGTTAGTCAGGAAAATAGTCTCCATCGAACTCCAAAACACACTGCAGCTTGTCAACCAGTTGTTGAATTCCCGTTGAAAGAAGCCACCAGTTTTGGAGGCAAAGAACTAGGTCACTGTTCGTCGCACATCATCTTCATTTTGCAGTGTTTTAACTGAAAGGTGCGTTTGGAGGCTACAGTCAGTAGTCTGTTGGTGCAAGATCTGGTGAAGACGCCAGGTGGGAGTGTTTCTCCCAGCCACATTCCTCGATCCTAGCACAGGTCCTTCTTGCCATGTGTGGGCGCGAGTTATCACCGTGAATGAGCACACCCTTGCAATTAACCAGAGCAGAATGTTTCTCTAACAATATAGTCCGTAGGCATTCAAGTTGCTGACAGTAGACATCTGCATTGATGGTCTGGTTACGTGGCAAGAGCTCAAAATGGATTACGCACGGATATCCCACCAAACACACAACATTACTTTGCAGGGGTGGAGATTCTGTTTTGTTGTCACAGTTCCAGGCTGGTGTTCCCAGACCGAAACATCTGGAACCACCTCTGGCACTTTCGCACATCCACAGCACCCTGACCATATACGGTATTGATGTTTCGTCCCTGGTGAAATTCATACAGCATGACATACCATATGTGGTCCTCCGACACTGCCATGATCAAACACAAGCCACACTTCTAAAACGTGGAGCAGACCTTTCTACTTCTACGCACTGCTGCACAGTCAAGTGCCCTATATGATTCAGCTGTAGCACGTGCCGTCTACTTCAATATTCGCTCGTCAGATGGCGTAATTGCAGCGGTCATTGAATTTACGACATTACTTATGGGATAAGCTGATAGGTATAATTTCTTACTTTTGTAGTTCTCTTTTCTGTTTCCTGTTGTTAGTTATTTGATTGCAAATGTCAAACATTGCCGTATAACAGTGAATTCCTTCTCTGTTTTATTAGTTGGGAATAATAATTGAAATTAATTACGATTCTATTTACACAGTCATTTTATACAGGATGGGCTACCCTCGTGAACATCATCATGAGATGAGAAAAATCAATTTGCATTATATTTGCTGATGTGATGGTTCTTCTTGCACAAAATTGAAACATCACTGAACAAGATATTAAGAGCGCTAAGAAAGTGTTATGAGGAACATGGATTGAGGATAAAAGGAAAGAAAAGAAAAGGTGTGGTAATTGAAAAATTGAAACCAAGAGAGAATATGGTTATAGGAGCGAAAATTGCAAAGACGAAACAGGCGTGTAGTAAGAAAAAGTGTGGAACGATGTAAAGTTGAGAATAGTATTAATTAAATGTTTTGAATGAAGTATTGTGTTTTATGGAGCCCAAATGTCAATAGAACTATTGATAAAGAAATGCGGATGTTGAGAAAAATGGAAACTTCGAAATGTAAACATTGAGAAGAATGAAAAAGAAATCAACAGAACGCAGATGATGCGTAGTATAGAAGTGCTTAAGATAGTGAGTGAGAAGTGAACGATACTCGGGATGATGATAAAGAAGAAAAGTTGAAGATATGGTTCAAGGGGGAAAAGTATTATGAAGAATATGTGATTGTGTTAGGGAAGGTAAATAGTACAGTAAGAGAAGAAGGGCAAGATGAAGATGACTCGATGGTACTGTCACTTTTGGAAGAAAACGAATCATAAGTCACTGCTGCTTGGAACATCCTGTTACGAAAGAATAACTGGCATGAGCGCATGAAACAGTCGTAACCTGAGTTACACTACGTTAATTTTCTGGAACTATGTGTTATTTATATGGATGTGTCCTGCCAGATGTTTAATGAAAAGAAGATCTCCCGCAGTTTTCAGAGTTAGGCTTGTGAGCCTAGTCGTAATTATCCTCGAAGCTCATATAGTCATTAAATCAGATCGTAATAACATTGCTCCATGCGTTAGTGCGGTGGATGATGAGTAAGACTAAATTGCTGAAAGTAACTGAAAAGGTGAATGTGAGAGGTATCCTAATGCAAACGTATGTTTGTACGTCAATAACCTAATGGAAAAGGGTAACGATGATTCATACTAGGAAAGCGGTTTGGTGCAAAAACAGAACTGCAATATTTAGGATTATGAAGTAATGATAGTTTAAATGCAATACATTGCGTAAGTAATGTGTACTTGATGATTTAGAAAGTTTAAAATTAATATTGATTTTGTTCTAGAATTTTATGTTATCTGAGTCTTAGGCCGGAATGGGGGAGAGGAAAGGATTCGGGAAGGTGCCGGCCAGGGTCTATGTTGAAGGTTCCATCCCGGCATTTGCCTGGTGTGACTGTGGAAAAAACCTCGGTCAGGATGGTCGGCTGCTGGTATCGAACCCACGACCTCTCGAATGCTACACCAACGCTCTTCCACTGAGCTACCTAGTCCCGGTGGTCGAGTGGTTAAAGTCGCGAACTTCTAAGCGATAGTTTAGAGCCAGGTAGCTTAGAGTCGTCCTGGCAACATTCGGACTGAGACATCCTTTACTAGGAAATGCCGGAATAGAACGTAAAACCCTGGTCTTCCCCATCCTTGCTTTCGAAAGAATTTCAGTTTTATTTATTGCCTTTATGCAACTTTGGGTCAGGTCGAGTTACGGTAGGGGAGTGGATAGGAAGTCTGTCATTTCAGTATTTGTCTAATGGGACAGGAAAGTCCTCAGTCATGATGTGGGGACACGGCGATTGTTCCCAGGCAGGGTCGGATCAATGGACCGCTAGACCCCGCAATGCATTGAGGCCCGGACGTGAGGAGGAAAGAAATCAACCAAAGTTTCGTCGTTAGTAGCAGCCAATGAGGAAAAGTACTGTTAATGAGCAAATAGCTCAATGAAAAAATAGCCAATGTAGTTCAGTAACCGGAAGAAAAATCGTAAGTAGACAGTACAATTCTTATCTGCGATATGCAGTTGCGTTAATCGGGAGAAAAGTGTAACATATAAAGTAATAATCATAACTGTGCTTGAATAACTGATTTTCTACTTGCTATTATTCTTACGAATTCGCTTGCTTAAAGCGTTGTTATAGCTTTACTAATTATATACAGTATAAAATGTCTCCTTCATAACTTATTTCGATAAACACATGAATGGTTTATGAACTCCTTTTTCAAAGGTTGAGTGGGGAGACCTTATACGTATTTCGCCGGGGGGGGGGGATTTCTGAATCCGGCTCTGTTCCCAGGCAGGACCTTCCGATTGCTAAACCAACGCTGTACCTGCTGGTACCAAGAGAGAGAGAGAGTTCATTCCGTTATGTGTGCTCTTTTTCGAAAATATAATAAATCACATCCATATTCGATCCACTACTGGATGAGGCCTCTCTCTGAAGGGAGAAAATTGGTCTATTGCTCTCGCGCTGACCAGACGGGTTGGGAGAGGAGAGCCTAAGCTCTCACTGTGATCACCACTATCTTTTATTTAGCAGCTCCCCAATTGCATGACGATGCTGAGTGGGCACTATTCCAGGCCCACATGCGTTGGAAAAAAATCCTTGGGAGCTCCGGGAATCGATCCCGGTTGTGTTAGATACCAGATACCATAAGAAACGCGTACTGAGTTGAATTATACCAATTATCTTGGAGGGTCGAATAAAGATAAATATTATTGCGAGAAGTGAACGATAACTAAATTCACGTAGCAAAGAAATTCTCTGGGAAAAGAGGATGATACCATACTGACAAAGCTAGGTAACAAGTGAAGGCACGTACCACCCGCGTTTGAGGAACTTCACCTAATTTTGGAGTATATGATTATAAAACCATTAGTCAGTTTTGTCGAACTGTTGTGGTTGAAATTTTTATATAAGCGGTTAACAGAGTATAAATATGGTCGTCTAAACTCAGTGCTGCAGTAGTGATCCGTAGTGTGATTTTGTTTATCTACTCTTCGTGAGAATCTAAGTGAAATAAAATGGCGTTCTCATCCGATCCCCCTAGTCTGTAAAATAGCTTAAGCATCGAGTCGGTAGTAAGAAAAATGCTAAAAATTCGTACTAAAGGGACAAAAGTTATCAACATAAGTAATGCATTGTGTAGATAATTGTCATCATCATTATCACTAATTTTCTTAACACACAAGCCTTTAAACGCGATAAAGGAGACTGAAATTTCGAAGTGGTGACAAGTAATTCAACCTCACCAAATATACAGGAGTTTCATACAAGAGTATGAAGTAATAAACAAGCCACTGGATCAGAAAGATAAAGGTTGCTGGTTCGACTCCATGTCAGTTATTTTTTTTTATTCGCACGTTGCATACAAGCACCGCAAGTTCAACCCCGCCCGCGTAAGTTGAAACACAGGATATGTGTTATCCAGTAACACTGATCCATCTGTATTGATTGGCGTAAACTGAAGCACAGGAATTGTGTTAACACTGAACCCTGTATTTGTTGACCAGCATAAATTGAAACACAGGATCTGTGTTAACCCGTAACACTAGACCCTCTATGTTGGTTGACATAAATTGAAACACAGGATCTGTGTTAACAAATAGCAGTAAGATCTTCTGTGTTAACCAACATTAATTGAAACACAGGATCTGTGTTAACCAGTAACACTGGACCTCTCTATTGACCAACTTAAATTGAAACATAGGATCTGTGTTAACCGTTAGCACTGAACCCTCAATGTTGACCGGCATAATTTGAAACGTAGGATCCGTGTTAACAAGTAACACTGGATCCTCTATGTTGATTAGCATTAATTGAAACACAGGATCTGTGTTAATCAGTAACACTGCACACTTTGTGTTGACCGGTATAAATTGAAACAAAGGATCTGTGTTAACCAGTAACATTGGCCCCCTATATTGATCGGCGTTTGAAACATAGGTTCTAAATTAACCTGAACACTGGCCCCTCTGTGTTGATAGTCATGATCACACTGCTGCCTTTGTTAGAGTTGTGTTATCAACGGTCTTTTTTTGCTGAGCTGCAAAACACACGAAATAATATGTTAATTGAAATATGATGCTGAAGGAAGAATCAAGCACATCGTATATGTTTCAGTAGAATAGAATATTTTATAGAAATTTGTAGAGATTTTTAACATAGTTATAGTCAGTATAAATCGATCGAATGCACTGGTTAATCACTATAGTGTTTTAAACTTTTTTTCGTCGTGTCAAGAGATCTGTGCGCTCACGTGCACATATGTGTATGTGTGCATGTAAATGTGCATGTGTACATCACTGAAATAGAGACGTTGCTAATATTGGATGAGTGATATACCTCATATGTTGGAATCCCTACATGAGGAGCGTCAGTCTAATTTCTTATATCGGAAAGAGCATCTGGGAAATTATATCTACCCATTCCACCTGATACTCTCATAGCACGACACGCACGGCCCTGACTGATGGAACCCGCACGGCATCATCCCTCCTCTGAGAACTGTGTGATCGTGACTAGCTGTGCCTGGACACAAAAATTGAATACCTATCCTCCTTTTTTGCTATAAAGTTCGTCCTCCCCGTTTACGGAGCATTAAAAAGGACGAAACAGTAAAAAGACAGTTTTATAATGGTCGCACGGAAAGATTAAGAAGGGTTAAAAAGAGGTTAGCTTTCTCAGATGGATTTAAATTTTTCTTTTACATGACGTTTCCAGAGATGGTTCAATGTTAGGGATTTTGTTTATTCTACTAAATTGTTGGTCATCACGCATCCTGCTTATCTCAGTTTGCGCTTTTCGTTAAGTGATTATTAATTATGTTTATTATACTAATGAAACATGTCCATCTGTGTGCGGATAATTTGCGGAAAATTGATAAAATAACTCAAGATAATTAAACATTACATGTTGTTTATAGTTTGATTTTTTTTTTCACGTGAAACGATAGATTCGTGAAAGATCTATGTATACAGAGTGAAGTAGCAGATTCGAACGTCACATTCGGGATTCTGACAGAATCCCCAGTAAGGGACCTCCAAATCCTCAAACAACCTGAACTTTAGATTTTTTTACGGTTAAAAATAGATTTTAAAAAACTGCAAAACTCGATTTAAACCCTGCTAACCCTGCTATTTTGGCTTCACTTTTCCCAAGCTGAAAATTCTGGTAGAATTCTTGCAGGGCATACTGTTATTGTAGGTGTCTTGGAAGAATTCAAGGTAAGGTGTTGAATCCAGTAATTTCCGTAGTAAGTAACGCTAAAGAACGTATTAATTACTGTATTTACTAAATAATAATAATAATAATAAGATACGCCTGTGTGGGGAGGGTCTTGTATTTGCGTCAGGTCTTATAAATGAGTATGTGTGAGCATAAACATTCAAAGAAGAACAGATATATATATATATGCTTAAACCTAAATAAAAATTTTAATCATGATATAGCTAATGTTTGCTAGAACTCCCAGATGCACGGAAAACTCGCGGCCTCCATTCCGTTTTTATAATTATGCATATTCCACATCATCTAGCTTTTCCGAGATTTTTTTTTCTGCGTGAGTGCGCACACATACACTTACTGGCCAGCACAAAACACTACACTACTTCCTCTGTGACTAAACTACAGCTGTACTAATTGTATGAACTGTAAATAAGAATGGGGTAGAAGCTGCCGTAGAATGAAGGACAACCTCCCCACTATCACATTGTTTTTACCAAGAGCTGAAAGGGTAGAATTTACCCTGAGTCACAGCTAACCGCAATCCTGGTGACAAGAAACATCTACAAAATGTGAAGTTTCTCTCTCGCTTAGAACTCTTAGAATTACCATAGACTTATACTTTTGATTTCAATCCACTCAGTTCATACAGATCTAACATTCGTATAACTTTTTTAAGGTTATTAAAAACCCAGGGTTCGTGTGAATGAGACAATTGTCGAAAAATTGATTTCCAGTCCGGTCTGGTAAAACGATTGGTATTTCTTAAGGAAGATTCTGGGGGGCGGATATTTATAACTCCATAGATAAAGTGGAAGTAAGAGAATTGTTTCTTCAAATAATAATTGTAAAAAGAAATGTCAAGACCTTACCACGAAGCAGTTCAAAATAGCAATAGCATTTAGTTATGTATATCCCTGCACGATATGTCTGGAGAATGGAGGAGATTGCATAATGAAGAACTCCACGGACTATATGATTCACCAGATGTAAAAATAATGAAATCGCGACGACAAAGGTGGGCAGGCCATGTAGCTAGAATGGGTGAAAAACTAAGATTATATTCTATCCTTTCTGGAAGGAGACCATTGGGAAGACCGAGACGTCGTTGGGAGGACAATATTAGAAGAGATCTTCGAGAAGTAGGTTTTCGTGATGGAAACTGGCTTGATATTGCCCAGGATAGAATCCAATGGCGAACGTTTGTTACTGCGGGGATGAACTTGCGAGTTCTATGAGCCATAGAGTTAGTTAATGTCGCAGCACGATAAACAAGCTGAAGAGATCGTTATAGACATGTTGGTCATTTATCCATGGATAACCATTTTAACCAGCGGATGAACTGATTAATCAGTTCCTTATGATTGGGCGAATCCTGCCGGTAGGACGCGGGCCTGGACGTTCTGTCATTAAGTTTTGAGAAGTGTATTTGAAAAATGGCCACTTCAATGACTGGAG
>JAGDQP010029934.1:0-12260 GCA_022664845.1 Lepisma saccharinum | reverse complement strand
TATGCATCAAATATGTGTTCCAAGATTTTTGTGCCACTAGTCACCCACTGGGATAGATAGAATTCTATGCTTGCTCAGGATATGGAGAACGTTTCCTAGTGCGGTGATGAACTTGACGAGTTCCGTAAACCATAGGGAAAGAAAGAAAAAAATAACCTAAGGACCTTTTTCTTTTCTTTGGAGATGTATTAATTTTCGTTGAAATCAGATGAAATCAGATTCATACTACTGTGCTACTAGGAGAAAGTTAACGCTGAACTCCGTTTTTAAAGATTGATTTCAGGAACATAGTTATGTTGTCTAATACAACTGTCTCATCCATTATTAGTGCTTCTTAAGTAAGAATTTTCAGCTTGTGGTGAAAAAATAATGAGAGCAAAGTCACTTCTGATTAAGGTACTCGAATTGTATACGGTACCAGCATGTATAACACCTACCGATAATGTATACCCGTATAGGCTATACAATCTCAAAAGTCTAAACCAACCATGTGTGATGGTTGAGTTGATATTTCCGCAACAAAACTCATGAAGGTCAATGTAGTATCACTAAACCTTGTAATAGTTCATGAGAATATTATTATACGTTGTATATCACCAGAAAATCAATGATTGAACCATGTCTGTAACAATAACTTGTAAAATGTAGCAACAAAAAGAATACTCGTCTCATATTGCTGACTTTGCACGTTTTATTGCATTTATCTGTAGTGCTTTATTTTTACACGGTAGAGTCGCAAATGTATTATTCTATTTTGTTACATGGACATGACGATATTATCGTGTGAAAATGATTATGTACACAATTGAGTTAAGATTTCATCTACAAATCACTGTTTTCTTCGATCTTGAATCTTGGTGAAAGATATTTTTGTTTCGCTTGAAATACACAAGATGAAATTGGTAACAAATTGATGGTCTTGCTTCTCGCTAAAGTTTGTTTATGTAATAAAATTTGGGAAAGCTGAAAAATAATGAACAGAACAGAGTTTATTGTGCTTTGTTCGATTGTGTGTGTGTGTGTGTAACAGTTTGCTACGAAGTTAGACCATCCAAGCTTTAAAACTAGAAAGGAGATCGCCTATAATATAATTACCGGTACTTGAAATTACCATTTCCGTATTTGAAAGATGAAGATTGTTTTCGCGCGTGTGTGTGTGCTGGTGGTGATGAGGGTATTTTTTAATAGCTCTTCAGGAAGCCAAGTAAGTGAAGGTAGCGTTTTTTCTATCTATGCAAATTCTTAAATTACGAAAAACCATTATCCTGAATCACCTTTCAGAATCAGAAACTCGGAAGATTAGACAGAGAAACTTAGACGGTCATATAGATCAGTGGCGGCTATCGATAGACATACTTAGCATTTAGCGAACACAATTGCATGTTGTCAGTAATTTTTACAGCTTTGTTGTTAGAGAAATAATATATACAACTATTTAAAATCGTTAAGTGACTGAGAATATATTGGAAAACCAGTTCTTGTGAACAACTGAGGCATTATAAAGGTCATATCAAAACAATTTAAT
Organism: Lepisma saccharinum; assembly: GCA_022664845.1. NCBI lineage: Eukaryota > Metazoa > Arthropoda > Insecta > Zygentoma > Lepismatidae > Lepisma > Lepisma saccharinum. Next base: position 10,735 of record JAGDQP010029934.1, on the reverse strand, counting down.
ATACCAGAACCATCCTGTCTCTAAGTTTCGATCTGGAAAAGGGTTTTCATGTGACATGCTAGACTCTTACCGAGCTCTGTTCCTTCGACTTACATGCTACGTTATATACGTTTTATTCACGCCTTTCTCAGTAACCGCATGTTATACATTTGTATTAATGACTCCTTATCTCACGCAATTACCCTGAAATCCGGTGTTCCACAAGGTTAATCGCTTTCTTCATTAATATACGTATTATACGAAATCCCCTTCTTGATTTTCCACCGGTACCGGTATCTATATATTACTGTAGCCTACCGCGGATTTCGTTGTCCCCTGGTGCAATAGATACAAATGAGCTATAAGTTCTGGTAACGCACAAGCAGAGAGAGAGAGAGAGGTCTTCTTCAACACTGCGATCGAGAATTCACTGTAACCCAAAACACCTCATTATAACACTATAGGGAATCCCTATATATTAGACTATCCAATAGTTGTGTTCCAATAGACTCTGCAAGAGTCTTACTTGGGAGTTGTTTTCAGTAGCAAATTATCATGATACCTCTGTTGATTCATACTATCGCCAAAGCTAAAAATAGAATGCGTAATGCTTAAACGATTGGTTGGAAGAAGAACATTGCCTATCAAAATCACATTCTGCTTAACCTCTATAAAGATTTAATGAAACTTAGCTAATTGATAATTGAGATTCCCCCCACACTGGCACATGGTCATGTAGCCTGGGTCTCGGCACCCTTAAATTACTAAAAGCTCGTCATTTTGAAACTTTACGCTCTTCGATTAGCACATAGAATCTCTCCCTAGCCCAAGACGTCTTCTCTATGACCACATTGATTTTCCACACATTAAGCTGCACTTGGAAAACTTCCGTACCAAATAGTCTTGATTCAAATCATCCCATAATTCCTGACGTCTCGCAACTGTTACCTCTCAACCTGCCATGACAATGCTTTCCAGTACATAACATTATACTCTTGGATCCAGTCATTCCCATCATGACAATATCGACAGCCATAAATTCTCTCTTACCAGCCATCCATCTACCGATCTTACGCACAATTATATTCCTTGGTGAAACGTAAGAAACATAGATCCATGACTTATTAGATAGTTATAATTCGTACATCGTAGCTTATACTATCAATCCACAATTTGTTCAATAATTCCCCACTAACTAATGTGGTCCTTGTATTGATCAGTCTCGAGCAGGCCCGAGACAGAAGATAACGTAGCATCTTGAGACCAGACTTATAACATTTTAAATAATAATATAGACTTACCTATTTTCTTCTGCGTTAACATTAATGCTATTTTGCTTAAGAGCACATGGTTTTGAACCCTGCCGTTTGGTGGCTAGTACTAGAAACAATCAGCGACTGAAAGTAGTCGCCAGAGTCATCTAGCGGGAGGGTTCAAAATCGCGGGCTCTTTAGTGCAGACGAAAATAGGTAAGCGGGGTAAGTCTATCTTATTATTTAGTCTATGCTTATATGTAGTGTGTTGTCCATGTGCACTTCATTCTCACTTCGTCATTCTACTTTCATGATCCAACCTGCTACCATAAATCTATGAAAACACCAAATTGCCTTTAAATCTACGTGATAAATGTATTTTTGTTGATATCTATTTAAAACTGTTTATAGTATATGTAAAATGTTAATAAAGAAAAATGAAGTATCAGGATAGAATCCTGTGGAGAACGTTTGCTATTGCGGCGATGAACTTGCGAGTTCCGTAAGCCATAGAGTGAGTAAGTAATAAGAAAAATAATATTTGAGCCAAAGAAACACACCACCTTCTATATTTCAGCCTTTCCTATATTCTAAAATTCCCTATCCCGAGGAAATGAGTAGGCTACCCTTTTAAACGAGCTGACAACAATAAGAAGTACGTAATTCGACGGTTAAGTACGAGAGAGAGAGAGAGAGAGATTTATGTATCTCCTAATTCTAATTTTAAATAGCTCTGAAAGTTCCTCATAGCTTCCTTTCTTTCGTTGAATCTTTTCCCTTTTTTTTCACAACCAAAGGACTTTTGTAACAGTCGTTACACAGTTTCTAAATCAGACTCTAAATAGTCTACTTATCCTTAATTCCAGTTACCTTTTCTTTGACGAATAAAAAGTATCTTCAAACTTATGAAAAGGTGCTATCACTTGAAAGATGACATATCATATGCATCAAATCCATGAAGTTTTGCTGAGAAGAAAACTTAAAAGAGTTATCTCAGTTGATTCAACCAATCTCAGATATACAGGGTGGGACATAAAAGTCGACCTATTTGTAAGGGCTGTAAAAAAAACGCAGCAACGAAGGAACATAAAACAGATTTCTAATTCTTTAGTAAAGAATTACACTTAACGGGGAACACTCGCATTTGGGAAAATTTTTACATTACACAATTTCTACGCCATTGTTGTTCATCGAACCACATATTTTCGCCTTTTTTCCCGCATTTTACGTTCGGAACTTGCAACATGACAATCATGAACCCTTGAACAAAACATCGGTAAAATGAAAGTCACCTTGTGTAGTTCACTTCCACTGTCTCTGGACGAAGTTTTTACATGCGTGGCCCAGCACTGTTTGAAGAATAGCAACATTCATATGTAAGTCCATAATATTTCTGTGATGTTCCGTTGGGTGACGGATATCCCAGTTTTAATTGTAGAGACGACGATGTCTATTTTGTTTTTCAAACAAGAATATCAACAATAAACTATATTAAAGTTGAGAAACGTTTCTGCTCGATAGTTTGCTAAATTAAATAAATATATGAATGGATATGTATTTGTGGTCATGAAAATACAGTGATAGCATTCTTGATTCACATTGTACTTGTGTGCATCAGTTTGTGTATATGGATAGTAAATTCCTTTCAGGGACTGTCATTTCCTTTTAAAGATAGGTGGTTCTGTTTTAAAGGAATTAAATCAAATAAATCGGGTCAGTTCAGATTCTGTGATTAATGGTTGATGTGAAACGTCATCCCTTAGCGTAGGGTATGTCAAAAACAATGCTCTGTTGATAATGTATGATACATTTGCGTGTCATTCTCCCCTTGTGTCGGTCTTGAGTAAACGAACTAACATGTATGTGAAAAGTTAAAGCAAATTTAGTTTTAATACAAGAAACATTAGTAAAAATGCAAAGTTATAGGACGAGTAGTTCTGTCAGACAATACGTACCATGGAATTAGTGTTACTGGATTAATCACTGATTGTTTGTTAAGGAGGAGGCAGATCTTAGGAAGCTCTGCTTTCTTCCTTCCTTCATTAAAAAAAAAAAAAAGAATTAAACATGATATTACATGTTCAAGTTCATAGTGGGTTGGTAGTCTTGTATTACGATTTGATTATTAAAAACAAAAAAAAACAAAACTGGGTTACAAAGTAGATATGAACAGAAAATAGAAAGATACAAAGATAAAACACGATAGATAAAATATACTTCGGTTGCTAGATACATCTTTTAAATTTATCGGAAGTGATTTAACAAGGATTCCAAAGAAGAAAGTTCTTACATGTTGAATAATGTGTAATTCAATATTGTATAAGTAATAACGGAACACATTTAGAAAAAGGAGTAACAAATTTGCGTTGCAAATATTATATTACATAATAGAGATAACAAATAGAATTTACTAATGATGAAGTCGTGTACGTGATTATGTTGTAGACCACTATTGGTTTATATGTAGTCCTCAAATGACAAGTTCGTTTAGGAGTCTGTTAATCTGGTTTCCGAATCGTTGTGTACGTTTAATAATTAAGATAATGGGAGATAGCGTTAGGTGAAGAATATCCGGGGCCACTTAAATCTCCTAATCGTGTTCTAACATAATGGTATTTAAGTATGTAGGGAACCACAAAAATACTTGTTTCGATTATGCGAACGAAGATGTAATAGTTTGATCAAAATAATAATAATAATAATTGAGCGATAATTGTAAACAAAACCAAGGTAGTTTTTTTTTTTCTAGCATAACGGCTTCCGAAGCGTATTGTCCAAACGAGAAATGATTGCTTTTCAATTAAATCAACATCTATCTCTCTGCGTGCATTTGTTTGACTAAGTTAGCAGGGGCGATTCGCAAATACAAACTGCGTATGTTGATAAGAAGGTGCCCCTTGGCACACTAATTTTTTTAGATCATTTAAGAGTTATGTAAGATCGGGAGACACGTTGTCATTCCATACAGGACGCCATTTTCCAAGATGGCGGCGATAAAGGTATAAATGCTTGTAACTTTGCTATTCTTTATCCGATTTCCATAATTTTCTCAGCCCCTATTCAACCGATTTACACCAAATTTAATGCCTTCTAACGATACCTAGTATTGCCCATCAGAATTTCGAACCGATCGGAAGAAACGTACAGGGTGTTTAAAAATGTTTTGGTATAATTTCAAGGGCTGTCCGTCTGTTGTCCGGGATACTTCTCAGCCCCTACTTAAACGATTTTCACCAAATTTGGAGGGTAGCCTTCTAAAGATACCTACTTGTGCCCCTCAGAAAAATTGGAAACGATCGGAAAATCTATAGGGTGTTTAAATTTTTTTGGTATTATTTGAAGGGCTATCCGGCGGTTGTCCAGGCTACTTCTCAGACCATATTCAACTGATTTTCACCAAATTCTATGGGTATCTAGTTGTGCCCCCAAAATTTGAAGCAGATCGGAGAAAAAATACATATCTACCTACAAGTGGAATATCCTATTTAAAACTGTGTTTTTGTTTACTACAACTTCAACCTCTATACCTGACAGTTTTTATTTGTTCTTAATGCATCTTTTTAATTTGTTTCAGGTAATATCCAAATTTATAGGTGGTGGGAGTGCACCAATTGCCTTAAATGTTAATAGATTTGACATCAACGCAGCATATCCAGAGTTTCAGAAACAGTTTTTTTTTTTTTCAGTTGGACAAATTAAACCCCACTCTTCTGATACAGGGAGCAAAGGTCCCAGGTGAAATAAGATGACGTATAACCTCCCCTGCACGTTTAATATGCTGTGGTTCAATTTTAATTGTAACGGAAGAAACTTACAGCATTACCTGAAACAAATGAAAAAGATGCATTAAGAACAAATAAAAACTGTCAGGTATAGTTTGAAGTTGTAGTAAACAAAAAACAGCTTTAAATAGGATATTTCATTTGTAGGTAAATAAATATCGATGTAGATACTAAATCTCAGTTGAGTTCGTTAATGGGCCTAATCGGACCAAGGGGATGAAAATTGAAGGGGGAATTGAAAACAACAAAAATCGCTGTAACTGTTTCACTACGTCAAATATTAGATCTGAATTTTTTCTCCGATCTGCTTCAAATTTTGGGGGGAACAACTAGATACCCATAGAATTTGAGACCCATAGGGTCTGAGAAGTATCCCGGACAACAGACGGATAGCCCTTGAAATTATACCAGAACATTTTTAAACACCCTGTATATTTCTTCTGATCACTTTGAATTTATGAGGAGCAGAGAACTAGGTATTCTTGGAGTTTACTAACGGAAATTGATGAGAACCAACTCAACTATGTTAGGGAAACAGCTTGAAAATGGTAGGTTGGAAGTAGCTAACAACACCAGAAGGAAATAAACTCAATTTCTTTATTTTTCGAAATGTTTCACATACCACTCCAGTTTTAATCTACATAAATATTTATGGTGCTGAAAACTGAATTTCGTTTATTTAAATTGTCAGATGTTCCTAAACAAACTGCCATGCTAATGTACCTTTCTTTTTTATTATTTCTAGGTTGAATCAGTTTTCCACATTCCTATATTGTATTGAATGTGATCTATCGTGTATGGAGAACTTCGGTACAATCACGCGTCTTTGCAGTGGAGGCAAAGGTAAGAATAATCATACGCAATATTCAGTGTAATACTGCTGCCATTTTCGTTAAATATCTGCCTTGTTTAAATGAAGCACTTCAATCTGGTCGGCACCAGGGCACTTCTTAATTGCCCTTATCACCTTCTTTCTTTGTCCGTAGCGTTTGCTTTGAAATAAGTGCTTTTGTTTAAAAGATCTTATATAGCGGTTGCTTTTAAATGGCCACACTACAAATATTGAATTTAAGAAATATTTTGAAAAAGCACTTTTATGTAATTCACTGTGCAATTTTTGTTGAGAAATAGATTACTTGTTGCTCGTATTTTAAATATTTGAAACCGGTTTTGAATATGGTGTTCTAAAATGCGCAGATAATACTTTGACACACTATCTCAACTCCTGCTCACTTTCAGTAGATGTCGATAACTACGTGCAGCCTCAGGCACGTATCTAGAATTTGATTTTGGGAGAATCCACGGCCTTCATGGGAGGGGAGGGGGGGTGCGGAGCTCCAAGGTGGTATAGGTATGTAGTGTATATTAAATATACAAAATTACGCCTAAAATAATACTAATTCTGCATAAAACTTTGAAATTCGAAATTCCGAATCCCTAAATAACTACATATGATAGCACCAGGTCATTTTCTTTCAGAAGTATGTCAGTACTTGTGACTATTGGAGAGTAATTAGAGACGAAATGACTGCAAAATTATTGTAGTATAGAATGACCACTGTTTATTTCACTTGACTGTTTGCTCGTAAAGGGAGGATTTCCGACATTTCAACATTTCAAGCATTAGGATTGTATTGGGTGCTGGTCTAGTGTCGAAAATGGCTGACAGGGCCTGCTTTCAGCAGCCATCCCTTTTTTTAGTTTTCTTTCAATCCTTTTAGGCAAATGCCGGACTGCACATTGAATATTGTTTTTAAGTTTATCGTTAATCGATTTAAAATACACTTATCATTATTCTCGAATACGTAAAAAAAATCTTTTACATCGTTTGTTTGAATTATTTGTTAAACTGCATCCACACATAAGACTAATGTTCCTCGCATGGAGGTTTTAACAGTGTAGTTGATGTATCTAATTTTAATGTATTGAATCCACTTGTTAAATAGAATAAGATTTTATCACATTTCATTGAAAATTGCTGACTATCCCGTCCTTTTTTTATCTGCCAGGTCCACAGTTTCCTTTTTGTCTTACCTAGAACTTGACGCTTTGATATTTGTAAATGTTTTGACTTCGAAATACGAGAGTCTAGCTCGTAATATCCAGATCTGATTATTTTGATGTGTTTTCTTCACTTTCACTATTGCCAGTAATAGGAAGGTCTTAGAAGGCGTTGGTTTCTAGTATCCTTTCTTATTCCTTATTCACACAAGATTGTGGACATTTTAAAATTTCAGTTGTCAAGTTTCCGATGAGCTTAGACATCATATAAGCATTTTGCTCGCTACTTTGATTTGCATAAGTTCTGCCATGAAGTTCTCCTCTCGTGGGTGCACGCGTGATTGTTAAAAATAGAAGTTCTTGTTATAAATTACTGAAGTCTAGTTTTATGTAGTTTATCTTTCGAAGATCGATAATATTTGAATTAATTATGTTAGAAATAACGATCGGTATAGTAACGATATTAGCCATCATCTAAGTTTCCTCGTAGTTACGTACTGAGGAAAGGAAAACACGACGTTCTTCAAGTGAGGTGATGAGATACAGTGATGTAATCAGTGTCGTATATCACAGTTAACTTTTTTTTTTTTTAATTATTATTATTTAACTTTCGTAACTTTTTCGTCTGGTAATCTGACTTGCGTGATTATTAAAGTTAACATTTGAAGTACTTCTTGTTTGATGGATATGGAGATAGGTGTGAGAAATTATCACCAATTAGGGTTTTATTGCTGTCTTTTTGAGTGTTCAGCCTAATATCTTTAAGATACGTGGAGATTATACAAAATCGTAAGCAGATAATTTACATAAAATTATATGGCATTCAGATTGCGATTGCTTGTCGTCTAGATCTTGTATCTAAATTAAGTTAACAGATGTTACAGAGTTTAATGAGAATAATTTTATTACCACAAAATGTTACTTGAGTTACAAGTTTTGTAAATAGTTGTTTCTTGTACGAAGTATATCCTAAGGTTACCGGTATAAGTTTTAACCAGTTTTCTTTATTTAAAAAAAAATGTATGTCCTTTAAATATCTAAGGCTCAGGCCGGGATAAGGGAGAGGGATGTGAGAAGGTGTCGGCGAGTGTCTTAAGTTAAAGGTACCATCCCAGAATTTGCCTTGAGCGACTGAGGGAAAACCCTGGAGAAATCTGTCTGGATTGAACCCACGACTTCCCGAATGCTAAGCCAACGATCTACCACTGAGCCTCGGCTGTTCGATGGTTTTCTTTATTAAAAGGAAACGAAGCATATGACATATAATCTGGGTTCGTATAAATATAATCTGTTTAAAGGCCAAAGAACGTAGTCTACGATTTTTGTTTTAAAATTTGAGATATGTTTGTCGCCGGTATGTGATATTTACATCCTGACAATCTTTCGCATCAGCGTTTGTGTTTTAGAGTGAATTTCTCTTAGATATAACTTAAGTAAGATAACTTTTGTTCATATTTATAAGGACAGAATCTATTCCCCTGTGAATTTAGATGATGTGGCAAGCGACAATAATTTTGTGTCAGCGATGTTCACCAGAAAACATAAAATCTGATTTCGAAACTTCGATTGAATATTCCATTTATAATTTCATAACAAGATGGAAACCCTAAAACTAAGACTCGTGCATTTTGGCTATACCACCGTTCTTGTATGACTGAAGTGTTCGTCACTGTATTGCGTGTAGGTCTTTTCTACTATAGATCAAGGGTATAGTAACTGCAGCCCTTAGCCCTGTCTTGTTCGAAGAGATAGATTGTCGGAAGAAAAATTTATACTTCATCCATAGAACATTGTTTTGACACACCATATGCTAACTTTATTTTTGTATCAAAATAAATCCTTATTGTAGATTTACTCCATTTCTGTACCATGCCACTAGATTTTATGAAGAATATTACTCTTGTGTCGCCGTTTTCCTTATCCGATATCAACGGACCATCGTTTTTCATTTTCCGTCAACGATCGCAAAGCTTAGCATGTTGGAGTTATTGGGATGATCGCAAATATTTTTCATCATAAAGGCCATAAAAGCCTGGTACTACTGTCCAAACACAAAGACGGTGGCTAAAATTGTTTTTTAAAGAGCTATTACATTTAATTTCAACATTCCACACATTTTTGTGTAGTAATTTACAATGGATTAGCCGGTAAGCCCGAGTTCTAACTACGGTCATACATAGATTTATTTATTTATTTTATACCTGTGTTCTTGGCTTCAGATTTGCTTTTTTTCTGCTCAGATTTATACCTACTGGCAACACAGAGAAGGCATAGACTGTTAAGGCGTGTGGTTTATGATATCACTCACTCATAAATATTTAAAGGTGGATTGAACAGTAGACACCTGCATTTGTATTTTTGTTTAGGATTGATTTGGCCACGCACTGTGGAGGATTTGTTGAACTTGAATACCCCTTTCTTTATCCGCCTTCACTGTCATTCACCCTGTTCTTCTTTCCTATTTATCTATTTCATTGACTTGTACAGCATTCGAGTTCATTATTCTGTCATTAATTGGTATGTGCAAACAAGTCTGCTGACCAGTGGTTTTGTTTTCCAACATTACAAGATATTCCGCCCGCACATCCGTATGCTGAACATAGCACGCGCCCATGTATATGTATGTGTAGCGGAAACTTCTTTTTTCCTGCTAGTGTGCGGGAGAATGTTGTTTTTTGGGTGAGTCATAGGAAAGTTGGTCATTGCCACGCCATGATATCACAGTTGACAGACAGTACAACACATTTATGAATAAAAAGTTCTTGAAGCTTACAGTACTAGTGAAGTAGGACAGTGAGCGTGTTACTCAAGTAGTAGAAACACAGAACGAGTGCAAGGAAGAGTAGTTTTACGTCGCTCTACATGAATGAACGCGGTAGTGTTCGTACCAGTGTGTATACTTTGTTTGATAGAAAAGTACATTCGGTAAACAACTTTTCCTTTCGTGGAAGTAAATCGGCTTTGACAAGAGTATTGTATCAGTGATTGTGTGTCGAAGTTTCCTGTTTTTCGTTGCTAAATAATGTGTATTGTGTTTAATTGTGTTATGATTTTGTTGTCCAGCAGTGAAATGTCTTGAAAAGTGATTTGAATCGTGAAGTAGTAGTTGTTCATTTACTGAAGTGTGTGGATGTTGGCCTCGGATCAAAAGGATCTGTAATCTGTTGATGTGAAGCAGAATACTACATAGTGAGCGAATCCGGATGCAGAATCAAGGTTTTTCCGTGGTGCTTTTCTAGTGTTGAAGTGTGGGTTCTCATGGTTGCTTCGTGCAGCACAGGTATGACATCATCAAAGTTTACTTTTTTGCAAAGAAGGTGGTTACGTAATTTTTGACTTCTTTGTTGTTAATTCTGAACAGATAAAAGGTAAAGAGATTCAACAGCAACTTTTTACCTATAGCGAACCTTTCGTCACAACTCGTATTGGTAATATTCTGTCAGTTCTTTATTCCGCATCCTAGATTTTCTCTTACCATTTTTGCTGTTGGTTGTAGCATCGGCCTCCCGCTCATAATTTGGCAGCCTCAGCTTCGAAATCAATTGGATCGATTTTTTTTTTCTTTTAACCTCTTGGCTACTATGACTCAGGCCGTATGGCTTGAATTGGTGGAATGAAGAAAGTGGGAGGAAATAGGAGCACCTCGAAAAAAACGACGCACACGGTGTTTGTCCACCACAAAGGGGAAATCAATTGGAATAAGCCGTGATTTGGTTGGGC
>JAGDQP010029933.1:0-22987 GCA_022664845.1 Lepisma saccharinum | reverse complement strand
CTGCATACTATTTTGTTAGTTCATAGCTTCAGGATACGTTTCTGGGGCTCACGAACACACGGTGAAATGTCCTTCAGATCTCCTTACTTCCCTTCCCCTATCACTGCAGTTTTGTGGTAGTGCAAACATTGAAACAACGTATGTCATTTCCACTGTAGGGTGCAGAAGGTAACAGGACAATCTACGAGGTGTAGACGACAAAGTAATACAGACAGTACAACATACTATTTTGTGGGTTCAGTAACAACGTGTTACCAAAATGACTCCGTACGTGTGTGTGGTAATACAAATGGAGAGTGCAACGTTGTATGAATTGACAACACATTAATATACCCTTCAATACACGAATCTTTCTGGTATGGTTGAAACTTATTTACTGGTAGTTATGCAACCACTCATAGCAACCCCACAATTCTCCATATCTTTGATTATGTTTGCACTATCGAAGTGACACAGACGAATTCTATTTTAATATTACATACTCTTTCCTTTCCAGCTCATTTTCACCGATCTTTATTTGCAAACATAAGCGGGAATCCCTCACTTCCTTTGGGCAATCCCTTGCGCAATTGTTCTGTAGTTTTGATTTTGATATTTTTGGATACAACGCATATGACTTCCCTTATGAAATTCCATGCCGTCTGTGTCACGGCCATTCGTCTTTGTGCTATAGCATCTCGAAGTTCCGTGCCGCCAAATTTCCCACGCCCATAACTCGTAAAGGACGCCGCTTTGCGATTTGTGTCCATATAGTTTTTTGTTTGTTTTGATGTCTACTTTTAACTCCCAAACGCTGTCTTAGGAATTACGGAACACCCTGTATATATAATTAAGATATAAAAGCTATTCTAAATTGTTTGCACTGTGTTGACATATCATCCTATAACCACTGCGTTCATCTGTTTGCGAAACTTACCATCAAATAGGAAGCAGTGAAGAGTGTGTTCAAATAATTGTAAAATGTTTATTGTAGGCTTTCAGTAACTCGAGTGTGTCCTTCAATGTCACTCTTGTAGACAACTAAGTAACTTCGAAGTTGACTAGCATTCATGATATACTTAAAACTGATATCGTGAATCCTACAAGTTTGTCTCGCGGCTGTAGCGTTCATGCCAAGTAGTTAACCAATGAACTATCTAGGGAAGAAATTCTGTGGTAAACTTTATTTTTATATGGGTCAATCTAGTAACTTTGGACTTCGGCCCCTCACGATTCAACCTTTAGCTATTAAAATCAACCCCCATGCCTCTGCCGGGACTCGAATCAGAGACCTTCGAGTATTTGGCCTACCGCCGTAGACCGCACGGCTACCCGACCTATCTAGGGAAAGTAGTCCATACATTCTGGAATGTACTTACAGTGTACTGACAAATACCGGTACTTATTCTTCGGTGGACTTTTGAAACTTTCAACACTTTAACTAGCTTAATTGTTGGCCTGTGGCGGCTACCGTTGGATCTTTCTTCAAAATTGTCTTTGTATCTTTCCTCTGTAAACTTATGTCTTCAGTGTGATCACCAGCCAGGAAATTTCCTGCAGCCACCAACAACGCCCTAAGAAAAATTAATCCCGCCTTTGCTGTGGAGAGTTGACAAATAATTTTGGAATAAGCAAACAATTATCATAGAAAGAGAAAGGAAAAATAAAGAAAGAGAAGGAGGGAAGAAAGTTTGATATAGTGTTGAAGTATTTCGTGGCTGCAATACAAACTGAGAATAATCATGAAATAATGTTCATGATTAATCTTCGGAATATCGTCAAACACTCTACGTCTAAAGCCTTTTTTCTAATCACATCAAATGTAATAAAATTCTAGGGCCATACGACAAAGCTAAGAAACGCAAGAATGGGCAACACAGACAGCAACCTTCTTACAAGCGGCTGCCTATTTTTAGAGAGAGCTCGCCCAGGAGCTGGGTCTATTGGGTCCTATACTGTTCGAATGACTATTGACTGGCCTTATTGAATCTAGAGGGGGGCGCTGCATGGCGTGAAAGGCCGTCTACGATTGGTTTCGCAAACTCAGATTGAAGAATCTCGACGTCGATTCCTGCATATTTCACAGTTTTGGGCGAGGTATGGAGCCCGTTCCATTCACACCTGCTAAGATTCATAAAGAGTCATGGTGTTCACCACTTGTCCATCCCTAATTGAACGGGTGGGAAATGTTAAAACATATTTCTGCATACACACGATTAATTTTCCGTTACTTTCTAATGCAGTCATTATGAAAAAAAGAATTTAAGTACGATGAGAGAAATAAGCTTTTAAACGTTTAAGTTCTAAATGTCAGTTTATATCCTAGTAATCCCTTTCCTGCCTTGCGTTTGTTACCAACTATTGGAAGCAGAGATGAAACGGGTCATCGGATCGATCGGATCTGACCTGGTAAATGGATTTAGGTAAGGTGATACAGAAGGCAGAATATTTTTTAATTATTTTCTTCCGTTTGAGCAGTGTTTTCTGAGAGATAGCCGAGGCCAGAGGTATAAGCAAGTAGGCCAAGTGTCAACCAAGGCAGAGATTTTGCTCGTCCGCCGTCGGGATAGACGGAATCACCACTAGTAGTGAGAAATAGTTGGGGTAAGGTCGCCACCGACACATAAGCGTCATTTGACTGTCGAGTCATTTTCTGGGCCCTTGTCGGTTCCAGACTTACCAAATTGGAGTATAAGCCCAGCTGACGTCGGTTTCTTTTCGGAATCTTTCAAAACCCGTCGTCGGCACTACCTTTGGAGAAAATGACTTACATCTGAAAAATATTTTAAGCTGAAACCTTTACAGACGACCACCATCTGTTGGTTTCGTCCGCTATAGAGAGTTTTTTACCTTAAAATAAAATAGCATCAAGCTGTCAGTGTCCGTTTTAATAAAGTCCGCTATCGGATGTGGATAATAATGATAATGTTTATTCTTGTAGGCTTGCCTTTTGAATTTGTAGGGCGAAATTACTGTATAAGACTTGATTTTTTAAATTATATTTCCTGAATATTTTGTTATTTCGGATATCAGTGGGTATTAATTTGTCTATAAATCGTCGAATTAATAAATTTCGACGTTCACGTTTTAGTAAACAACTTACAGAAAGAATCCGGTTATTTCCAAAGATCAGCTCTGATCTTAGCAATATTTGGCTTATGTATTTATATGGCAAGATAATGTAGGGCTAATGTGCTCGACTTTTCAGTACTAAAGATAGCCAACATCGGTTCAAACCCCGCTCAAGCCAAGTTTTTTTACAAAGTGATTGTGAATAATGGAAGAGTGACTTCTCATACTAAACGGAGAATCCCTAAGAATGTGGAAGCAAACACGTGTATCACTATAGAGAAGATGGCGATTTGCGAATGTTGGTTGCGAAAGACAAAATAAAGTCTATCGGAGTTAACAGGAAAATTTAAAACACGTCATTGACCTGAAGTAGCCACTTTTCATGTTATTATTCTTTAAAAACACTATACTATTGGTTATGCATATTTTGGGTAGAGTTAACTGTGGAGTATCGCTATCGTGCTAGACTTCTATACTAAATACCTCGGTTTGATTCCCAACCAGATAGTGTCTTTTCTTGCATAGAATAATGGCTGAAAACAGAGATTCATCTTCGGTTGGAGAACTTACAAGGTATCAATGGTGAGAATCAGAGTAAACAGTGTGTATGTGTGTGTTCTTTAGCATAATGATAAGTAGTATTCATATTTTAATTGGTCTTTCTCTCTCCCTCTGTTTCTTGATGTTTTCTTATCATGTGTTCGAATCTTTCTTTTCTTTACCATATTTATCTTTTTCTCTTACTTATTGCTTTTCTCTCCTACACACTCTCCCTCTTTTTGTGCGTGTTCATGTTCCAAGGCAAAAATCGGGTGACTTTTGATGACCTGGTGATTGGATCTGAATCAAACATAAGTAACCCAGTCCAAAACTTGATCCGAATGACCTGGTAACCCAATTGACCCGGTCTCGAAAATCTTATTAACTGGGAATTTTGGCGTCACATTTTTCGTTCTTTGGGGTAACATCTCCGATCCTGGTCACCCCTGAAGGAAACACTGTTCAAACGCAAGGAAATAATTAAAATATCTTGTTTTTTTTTCTCCTGGTTATCGAGTCTCAATGGAAACACTGGGTCAGAACGGGTTCGAATCCTAGACCCGGTGGTGGTCCATAACCCGCATCACTGGACTGACCGGATAATCTGTTCCAGCTCTGGCGTATTCATTTTATCTATACGAATTGTTATAAACACTAGTTCATTAGTGTTGTAATTATTAGAACATTATATTTGCAGTAGGTTGGTGTAACTATAAGCTCTCAAGATTGTGGATTAATTCGTGGTTGATATAGATCTACAGATGAAATATTTTTTATAGAACCGGGAACCTCAGCAATAGATACCTAAAGGCCGTAAATGAAATTAAAAATGAAACCGTGGTAGCGAGTTTAATGGTTGATTTAACAACACATTTGTTATGGTATGTGTATTAAGCGGATATCGTGTAAGACTCTCAGTCTCAAGGTTCTCGGTTCAATTTTCCACCTAAATATCCAATTACTTTCTTCAAGGAATTAAGCGCTGTAAATGATGTTCGCGATTGCTCATGAAAGAAATTTATCCCGTAAAGGGAGAAAAATACAAGACAAAGAGAGAGAGATATATTCTGTGTATTAAAACGCGTTAAAATATATTTTATTTCTATGACTTTCACCATTTTCTTTCCATCTTTCCTTCGTTTCTCATCTTTTCTCTCTCTTTTCCCGTCTTCTTCCATTTATCTCTCTCTCTCTCTCTGTGTGTGTGTTTGTGTTTGAACAAGATAAGTTTTGTTGCACTTTATAATAACGATTCATGCATGAAGTCCATATTATTATTTTCGTTTCTTTTGCGTTAATTACTATCTCTTAGAATTTAACGTGAATTCATTTTCGGCCTATCAATCTCGTGGTTCTCTAAATGATTCTCAACGACTCATCTTTCTTCCTTCAAATGGAGAAATATCTTGGCATGCCATGTTATGTCATGTTGGTTGTATAACTATT
Organism: Lepisma saccharinum; assembly: GCA_022664845.1. Taxonomy (NCBI): domain Eukaryota; kingdom Metazoa; phylum Arthropoda; class Insecta; order Zygentoma; family Lepismatidae; genus Lepisma; species Lepisma saccharinum. The sequence goes on along the minus strand of JAGDQP010029933.1, from coordinate 17,950 downwards.
AGACGTACAGTGAAACAATTCTCCTGGAGGAAAAAGCTAGTATTTCTTATAACCCCACCTCCACTTATTATTGTAAGTGACTGTACAAAAAAAAGCACCAAGAACGCGTCGACAGCTACAGACCAACTACTTTTCTGTCAGTTCTATACCAAATGCTCTTCAAAGTTATTTTGAATAGTACTAAACGAAATTTGCAATAGGTTTTAATCAGGGAAGAGAACAAGCCAGATTTCGTTGTGGATTTAGCACCATGTACATGTTTGAATAAGGTTATGGAAAGCACTTATGAATATGAACTTCAACTGTGTCTAGGATGCATAGATTTTGAAAATGCTTCCATTAGGTCTCTTTACATTAGCAGTACTTAAATCACTTGGAGATCAAGCCGTCGCAGATGCATTTATTAAACGACTACGAAACATTAGAATGTCTAATCCAGGGGTTTGCTGGAAGGACCTCGCGCGGCCCTTTGTTAAATATTTATATTTATTCCAAGCTCTTTGTTAAAATTACTCGAGACAGAAATCTATGAAATGAACGTACTTGCATAATTTAAAGATGCACAGTAATTCCATTTTCATATAGTTTTTCATTATTCGTTGTAAGGATCATACAGAATAATTCATTCGCTATGCAATAATATTACCACCATGCCGTATTTATTCGTATGCGCTACTTTGTGCATTTTGTGACTATTTCGTGCGTTTAATGATTTATGAAGAAACTTAAGTCTTTTGTTAAATAATTTGGAGCACACCCCTGATCACATGTATTCTTTTTCTTTTTAATTTAATCTGGGATGAAGTTGGAATAAAAAAAAGTCCCCAATACCTTAATCGCTTATAAAAATCATGTTTACTTCAAGCGCAGAACAACTACAAGCCGAATGGAAGAGCTGAGTAGCGAAAGTTCGAATATAAGACTTAAAATGAATTTAAGTTTAAAAGAAAGATAGTAACTTCCAATATATACCCTATCGATTCAAATCAAATTTTCTCAGTTTTTTTTTTTTACTTTTATACATTATTTCGAGTTTATTGTGAAATTTTCATTTTATCTTCGATTGTACCAATTAGATTTAGGTCTCAAAATCGTATCTCCAAACAAAGCTGATTTCAACCCATGTGGATGGTAAGTTCTCATTTCTTGTTTCGGTGCGAGTATTTACCTCCCAAAGCTCGTAGCCATAACTTGGAACTGTTCGGTATATAACAGAACTTTAAAGCAGTAATGATTTCCTATTGGGTCAATTACTGGAAAATAGTTCAGAAACCGTTAAAAGGGTCTCGTTTAACAATATCGTGATTAACCGAATTTCTGGATTAGCCAAATCCAGTCTCTTAATTATGAACGAATTATCTGAACAAACCTTATAATGCCTTGGCAGTAAAAATACAGTACAGTAATTATAATATAGTACTACATTATTACATTATAGTAGTAGGCCTATGTTTAAGAAAAGTTTAGTTTACTTTAAAATACAGTTGCTCTTATAATATGTCGTACAGTATGTAAAACTCTATGTTTCCGGTTTAACCGAATCGCCCTTGGTCTCATGAAATTTGGTTAAACGAGATCTATACATATAAAAAATATTAATAGGAAACAGAGTTTCCTAAACACAAAACGACATGTAACTCTCTAGAAAATAGTATGACAATCCCAAGAGAATAATTAATTCGGAAAATACGCACCCCAGTCCATTCTGATATGGTGACACGCGGAGGAATACTAATGGCGTTACTTACTTATTAATTCCATAGCGAACATTCCTCTTATGTATGTCTTTTCTCCAATTGTAATTTCATTTTCCCAACTTCGTCTTAAATTAGTGACCATTGGAACATGGAGGTTAGGTGAGGTTAGGTGCAGTCAAGTCTTTACATTACAGTCAAGTCTTCCATCCATCTTTACATTTTTCACTCTCGGAACCGATCAATTAGCGCGTGCAACAAAAAATGGCAACTCTCACCTAAGGTGGATGTATATCTACGTATTTCACCCTGATAACACTGGATCATAGCTCTAAAAAAGGTACTCTAATTTGCGTTTCAACACTCCTACACACTTTGGTAACAACCTCTCTCCTGCAAATTTTACTTTCTTTGGTATAGATAAACTAAACCGAACCTGCAGTTTCTATTTTTACACTGTTTAAAATTAAAAAAATATACAGAATGAAAGATTGGGTTATACTCATGAATTACCATAACATTTGTTTCTCTTCTAAAAAGGCTGCCTGAGCCAAAGTTGCCTAAAGGTCATAATTCCATTTCTAATTCCTCTGAAAAGATAATTGTCCTACAATAATTGTTGTTTGTCCAAATGATGGCTCTACTGTTTCGTGTTCTGAATTTTGTGTTATTTTGTTATCTTCATGGTGATTTGAGTTACTACATTTCAGTGTACATACATGTGAACTATTAATTTGGAGCTGCTGGGTCGCGGTGGGTCAATGGTTTAGCGCTCACGTCTGATGTTATGGGGTGGTCGGTTCAACACCAGATTATGCTATATGGACATTGTCTTGGACTATCACCGTGTGCGTGGCTTTTCTCGGGGTTCTCCCGTTTCCTCCCAGTTCCTTTATTTCACCAATTCATCTCATCACCCATCCGACCTGAGCCAAAGCTGCCTAAAGGTCTTAAAATTAAATTCAAAAGATACTGCTTCTAATATATACTTCTATTTGAAGAAAAGGTAATAATGTCCGATAATCTGAACCTAAGAATTTAGTACTAATAAGAAGTTTGGTTTTCTGTTGTACTGTACAAACAGGTAAATGATAGGTGTTAGAAACTAACTGAAAGTACTTGATATTGGCCAAAGTGTCTCAGAAATGTATTAAGAAGTAGCATCAGCTGTAACAATGTTCCATTCAGGTCAGGCTGTGACAGTGTAAGTGCATTGCAGGACAAAGAAAGATCGAAAGGTTTACTGGAACAGCACAAAATGTCACAACATCCAGAAGCCCAGAAATCGAGAGAACTGTTTCAGATGAATTATTCAAGACAAATGGAAAGTTTACTTGTGACATGTATTCCAAGAAAATAAAAATGGAAAGTGCCAATGAGCTGCGATAAAATTATTTACATCCAAAGGCTGGTGAAGTCGATAGTTGCTAACTACCATCGTGCAAGGATACATTGGAACGCGCAAGATTTCCAGATAGGGATTGAGATACAAAGACTGGGAAAATACTCTTAAGTATATCAGAGGCTGAAGGACAACGAAGGAAAGCTATATTAGTTGGATCGCCGGAGTATGTGCACCAGAAACTGTTTTACTTGCCCTCCTGTGTCACAGTTGTTACAGAAATATGCAGTTACTGCTCTGGTTGAGATTATCGGTTAGCATTTCCAAAAGCATTTATTTATCTAAAAATTGTAGTTTTCTAACATAAAGTTAAATAATAAGAAAATATTATGCATCAAATTTTGTTTTTCATCCTATTTTAAAAAGATATTTTCGGTTAAACCTAAAATCTGCCTCACTCAAATATAAAATACTATTTATTTCGGTTAAAATTCACATTTTATTAAAAAAACTAATAGATTTACGAAAATATTGCTCATTGAAGTCAAAGAAATGACCTATCATTTAAAAAAGTAACAATTAGAATATGGTAATAAGATGCTGATATATGTAACATTGAAAATTGGCGATAGCCACCATCTTCGAAAGCTACATTTTTGGAATCACGCATTTTCGTGCTCTATACACGCCCGTGCACAAATTCTGAAAGTTTCATTTGTTCCCCTCGTTTTATAACAAAGCATCATGTAGCTTCTACACGGATTAGTGCCTACATAACATTACCTCGTGTTGCAAAAATTTTCAAAAAATTATCCATATCTCGAGCTGTACTTGTCGGATTTAATTGATTTTTTAAAATAAAAGCCTGAGTTACAAGCTATATTTTGTGTAAGGACATTGGTTTCACTAAAACCAGTCGTCTCAAAGTAAAATATTATAGACTAAAATGAAACATTTTTACATTTAACTGAAAACTATTAGATTTAAGAAAATATTGCTCATAAATAAAATTGTAGCCAATGAAATTATCTTTAATTTGAAATCGGATAACTCAGAGCTTCGAGATATGTTGGTTTTAATATATAGCGTCATCTTGAATAGCTACCTTTTTGGATTGACCATCACGTATTTTAGTGCTCTATACATGGCAGTGTATAAGTGCTGAAAGTTTTATCTGGTCCCCCCATATTATACCACTTTGTCTGGCACAAGGACTAATATGCTATAAATTTATATGCTTAACAAAACTCTGTGAAGCACAATATTTGCAACAACAGATTGGAGGCTTGTAAAGTATTTTCCAATTCATTCAGGAAGTTACACTAAACGTTTAAGTTAAGTATCTACGATCGTTATCATTTGAAGTTTTTTGACAAAACAACAATAGTCAATTTTACTGGTCTTTTTTTTTTTTTAAATAGCAAGAAAATACCCTTCCATATTTCATGTTTTGCTCAAATTCCTTAAGTTTTACTTACACAATCCTGGGGAGTAACTAAAGTGTCCCACAAAACATCACTACTTAGGAATAGTGCAGCTAAATTTTCTATAATACCACGCAATACAGTACATCATATCCAAGTTCAAACATTATTTATTACGAAAACCATAGTTCAAGAACCCTTTTACCAAAATTTCCAATATGAGAGTTTTAGTGACATTTCAGATTATGATCATCTGATAATATAAAATACATCTCCTTATATATTTCTGAGTCGTCTTCATTGGAAATCATTATAAATCAAAACTTTAAATACTAACTGAAATATTACACCAATCCTCACATACTCGAACTTTCCTTTTCTTCAATTAACATGTCGTTTAAAGCAATAAAAACAATGATCGATAAATTCATAATTATCAATAATTGTGAGTAGTTTTTATATTTTGTTAGTAGCTTCTTACCATAAAATAGTTCCTTTTAACTCTTATTAATTCACCCTCTCTTGTAAAATCACGATTCATATAGGTCATGCAATAACCTAAGTTTGTTTTCATTTATATACATGATGCCATACATGTTCCATAACTAAGCACTTTTTACATTTTTATACACTATCCCAAATACGTTTCGTAACCTCAGTTCAGTATCCTCTGCCACTGATACATTTGTATACACTAATATATAATAGTTCCTTAAAAATCCTTATAATAATTCCTTAATTTTTACATAATTGATACATTGATATATATAGTTTCCGCCTTCGCATTAGATACCACATTTGATGTTCTATTTTCTGCTAACCATCTCGATCTCTCTCCTCTTTTTCTATTCCTCTTACTCTTGGGTTTGAATTCATTAACATCTTGCTTTTGACTTGGAATAACCTCTATCTTATTTAATCCAATTTCTTTCTGTCCAATTTCATCGTTCATATTGTTGGCTTTCTAATTTTCTACTTCTGCTTATTCTCCTATCTCTTCAATCTCTGCAATGTTTTCTTCTCCCGTGAGTACTGTAGTATCTTCAACTGTAAACTCTTTAGACTAGGAAAACATCCTACAGAAGTTTCTTCTTTTTCTATCTCTTCTGTTTCCCCTTCCCCCTTTACTTGACTTTCACTTTTCATTCCTTCTTCTACTGGTATTACATTGTTTTACTTCGTCTTGTCCTCTTTTACTTCTATAATCTCACTTCATATCTCTTTCTGATCTGCTATATTCTGTGCTTTGTACCTTATTGACTGGTTCGATTCCGGTTGAATTGAAAATCTTTGTGTATTTTATGATTTAGCTTTCTCTTTGTATTCCATCTTCCCTGTAACTTGTAGATCTTTGTTTAATGTTACTTAGAATGAATTATTGGTTGTGTTTCAATGCATTTATTTCTGTTGCTAACTTATTTAATTGGTGCCTCGTTATGTCGATGTGTTCTTCGTTCTTTCTAATTACATTGTCTTCTGAATTCAATTTTATCAACAATGTTCGTTGACTCGATGTTGTTCTTTCATCTGTTACCTGGAAATTGTGTTCTTCTAATGTTAATCCCACAAACCCTCCCCGGGAATAGTTTTGTCATTCCTGGTGTTACTACGATGATGTAAGGCAATGAATATTTAGTAACAACAAATGTCAGATTAGTCCATCTTCTTTTATAAATACAAGGTATATATACTTTTACCAAGAGTGGTAATTTAGCTCCTGATACTGTTTTTAAATAGATATTTGGAGGTAATTTTTGAGGTTTTATTTGCAATAATTGCATCTTTACAGTATCAATGATGTTATTGCTAGTCCCAGTATCTAAGAGAGAATTAACTTCATGATTTTTAATCCCTAATGTTATTATATGTTCTTTTTTTAATTTACAGTATAGTCATAGATATTATATTGGCTATCTAAATATCATCAGTCAATATACCTACGGACAGATCTTGTTCCGATTGAGAGTTCTCTTGACCATTATTGTCAGATACAAAGTTGTGTACCACTTTATTGTTGCTGGATCTTCTGCGGAGATTGCAAATATTAAAAACAAATTGCAAACTTTTCCAAAAACTGGACATTTTCATGCTTTGTGTCGCTATCCATATGCTTTACAAGTAATAAGATCTTGTTATGTTTCCATTTATTTCTTGTACTGAACGTCTGGCTTCTGTATCCATTGTGTGAATATTTGTATCGAAAAATTGTTGATGATCTTAATGCATTAATTAATAGTGACCGCGTGATCAAATTTAAGATCATCTTCTGGTAGAAGTATTTTTCTCAATGTATTATCCAACACACCCAACACTCGTTGATCTTTGCAAGCTTTAGTTTAAAAACACCAAACTTGCGCTTGACTGCCTGTCTCCGCAATAAGGATACATATGCAACGTTTATCTTTCAGTTGTTACGTTACTTCTTTTGCCATATAGTTGTAAAAGCAGTTGTTTAAATTCACCATAAATAAGTTTTGATCCTTAGGTCATATTACTTCTTTAATCCTTGAAAATAAATCTGGACTTAATGAAGTCAACAAAATCTGCACTTTCTTTTCAAGTTTATACTCGTGTAGTTAACAATGGATTCTAAATCTGTCGAGGTAGTTGTTTACTGACTAACTAGATTCGTCAAACGTATTAAATTGTGGTTTGAATTCTGTCATATTGTACCTGAAGTTTGATATTACCTCGTCGTCAATGTTGTTAAGTTTTATTTATACAATTCTAGGGAGTAACTAAAGTCTATTCCAAAAATATCACTACTTAGGAATAGTGCAGCTAAATTTTCTACAATACAGTACATAATATCCAAGTTCAAACACTATTCATTATGGAAACCATTGGTTTCCATAATGAAAGACCAATGATCTATATTATTTATTATGGAAACTCTTTTACCAAGATTTCCAATATTAGACTTTTACAGACATTTCAAATTATTATTATCTAACTAACTAACTATATGCCTTATGAAACTCGAAAGGTCATCGCCACAGCAACAAACGTTCGCCATTGGAAACTATTCTGGGCAACATCAAGCCAGTTTTCATCACCAACACACACTTCTCGAAGATCACTTCTAATATTGTACTCCGAGCAACATCTCGGTTTTCCCAATGGTCTCCTTCCATTCAGTCTTCCAACCAGAATAGAATATAATTTTCGTTTCTCCTCCATCCGAGCTACATGACCTGCCCACATTAGTCGTTGCAATTTCATTATTTTTACAACATCTGGTGAATCGTACAGTCCGTGGAGTTTTTCATTATGCAGTCTCCTCCATTCTCCAGTCAACTCGTCCCGTTTCGGCCCGTATATCTTTCTCAAAACCTTGAAACACACGTAATTTATGTTCATAGGGTCATACTCCAACTTTCCCAACCGTAAAGTATTACCGGCAGAATAACCGTTCTGTATATTTTCAATTTCAATTTCCTTAATATTAATCGCAATGTTAGAAGTTTTCGGACTGAATATAAACATGTGTTGCTCGAAACTAAGCGACTTTTTTATTTCTTCCGTGACCCCATTTTTTCTTGTTACGTATTCTCCCAATTATTTAAATTTGTTTACTTTCTCTATTACTTCATATATAGCTAAAAAAAAATCGGTGTTGACCCAGCATCGTGAGAACAATTGGGGATCGGCTCTCCTCACCCAACCGTCTGGTCAGCGTGGGAGCAGTAGACCAACTCCTCCCTTCGGGGAGAGGTCTCATCCATTGGCGGATGACTGTGATTTATACATGTATAAATTATCAAAGCCATTATATTGTATGTACTTGGGAACCAACAGAGGGCAGTGGATTTGATTGTATTGTAAATAAGAATAACGAATCTTAATTCTGAATATTCTGATGAATGAATGGATCTTGTTTATTACGGCGACAAGAAGTTAAACATATATTTATTCATCCAGATAGGTAAAATATTTCTGAAGAAAATAATTAGCAAGACAATGTTTAACTATGCTGACACTATATTTTCCGATATATCTTACACGTAGAATATTTCTTCCTCAATATAACAAATACTTAAATAGTCGTAATGCAGGTAAATCTTATGATGAATTTTACAGGACCTCTGATTTTATTTCTTTACAAAGAAAATTTGTTATAATAAACATTGTTTAGGAGAACAACAATATACGAATTTTCACTAAGATTTTCAATACAGTAATAATATTACTGAATTATACTATGCTCTAACACTGAAACACATATCTTGATAATCAAAGTAGATATGAGATTACTTTATTTTATTTGCAGTAGTTTTATCAGATAGGTGTATTGTTATGTACACGAAAACGAACGAAAGGTATCTCGCTTTTGGTGTTTGATAACATCAGATTTTGTTGTAAAAGGCGACATTATGCATGCTGGACTCGGAAACACGTTTGTTATAACGAAAATTTGATTATAAAAGCGTTCGCTGTAATGAATATTTTTTAACAGAGTAAATGGCTTTTTTCATCGGAGATTTCGAGAAACTTTGTTCTAACTGAAATATCATTATAATGACGTTCGTTGTAAAGAAATTCCACCTGTATACTTGATAAAGAAAGGCCTATTCTACTATGCAACCACTTGTTATATGGGTGGTTCGTGCTTATTAGTTGCACATTGCACAACAAACCTTCGGGATTTTCTAAAAAAAACATAAGTAGTTAAATAAAAATTCATTTTAACATTTAACTAATTCTTACAAAAATATATCTGTGACTTTTTTCAAGCTCTCTCCCGGTTGATATAAGTTTCCTGAAAGAGATATGTCTTATGATGTTCTAATAATTAAATAAATTAATAATATTTTAACGAGACTGTCAATACAGCAGTGCGCATTTAATCCTATGTTATCAATCCTTGTGATATTTATTAATATTAAAGGTAAAAATAAAAATATCTTAGAAGGAACTAGTGTGATATTAAATCCTATAAATAAACAATAAGTAACGCTGTTCTAATAGCTTACACTATTTATATTTCTTTGATTCAAAACCATTCCTTCAACTGGCAACGCTAAGTATATTTATACTGAAAAACAATAAATTAGTAATGAGTTTGTCCATGAACTTCCCGAAGCCAAGTTTCAAGAAAATGTACAATTAAAGGATATTGTTATGAATGTAGAAGAAGCTTTGGCAAATATTAATAATAAGAACATGATTGTGAAGGCATTATCTTGAAGAGAAATATTAAATCTACATAATATTGTCAGTATAATATTGTAATATTTCAAATCATTTATTTCTTAGTCTAGTTTACTTAGAAACTGTCGTTTAATTTTCGTTTAATATATCATGAATTTACAATGTATAACACAAAAAAATAATATAAAGCGAAATCATATTGATAAACTAGTGCCTTGATTTGTTTTAAGTTTAGTGCCTGAAATCTTCAAAGTTAAACAATATTATCCTTAGGCGAATGTTATGACATCGTGTGGTATTAAATATTTTGATGATTTCTAAGTACAAGTAAAATATACATTAATTATCCTAAATTCTACATATTGACAGCTAAGCGTTAGAAATGTTTCAATCTAAAAGCTCAAACAATGCCCAAGTTATAACAATTTTAAGAATATTAAATACAGAAGAGTAAACGAAAGAGTTAGAATTTAGAATGTATTTTACGAGAAATAACCTTTCATGCATATTCCCCCTTCTTTTCCTGTACTCTTTGAATTTCACGAAATTCTTCATTAAAGAAGGCACAGAGATAACACTAACTTAAGATTATAACAGAGATGCAAATTATTAATATAACAGGAGATAAAAAATCATCTTTATCGTTGAGTTCATTAATTACTCGATTTAATTTATTGTTATTGAACAAGTTTGTTGTCATTGAACCTAGGACCGTATTGAAAGGTTATTTCACAGTAAGGTTTGAAACTGGACTCATATCAAGAGCGAAAATTGTGACGATGACGTAGCGAATGTCTTCATCTTTGCAAAAGTTTCTAAATCAAACAAGCAAATAATTTTATTAAAAATCATTTAATTTAAAATCCCAAAAGGAAATACGGTATAAGGCAATATATTGCTTCTTTTTATCAGGAAATATGATTAAATGCTTGTTTCATTTATTTGAAAATGGTTTAATGTTCCAAAGTTGTTCTAGATTTTAATATTCCTATTTGAATTTGAATTTATTTTAAAGCCTTTAAGCATCTAAGGCTCAGGCCGCCTCAATACTTCAAGTCATTAAAAATATATTCACTAGTAATAGAAAAGTTTAGCTTTTTTTATATTATTAATAAATATTTTTAAAATTGGTGAGACAAAGCATATCACACAACACACGCCTTGGTTTTGCAAATATTAAAAATGGAACAACCTTGCTCAGCAAATTGTGATTTGTGCCCTAAATACCTACCATCAATTATGTTGGCAATATATTGTTTATTTTCTCTCTTATTGTACTTGAAATCATTGACAGAATATTAAAAGTTTATACAATGAACCATTTTTTCACCCCTGTGTCCAATTTGTTTTTGCTGTGATTCCTATTTTTTTTATCATGCAAAGAAGATTAAATACATAATTTTTAACATTTCACATATTATGTAAATGTGAAATATTTAGATATAAAAATTGTGTTCATATTTTTTAAACATTCTGAAAATTCTCACTCGTAATTGGAATGCGCATGCGCAATATATTAAATGTAGAATTAAGTTTTAAGATAAGCACAATAGATGGTTCGAAAAACCCAAGCGTTCCACAATTAAAGTGAATGAATAATAAGATTACACAATTATGCATTTTGCCAGAGCTAAAATTGAATAGGTTGATCCATTGCAATATTTTATTTTGATCTTTAAAGTTGTGTTCAAGAAATTTGTATCGTAAACACAAAAATTCATAACGTCATATATTAAAGGTGCAATTTATTATTAATTCAAGGAGCCTGTGTAAGTATAAGATTTCACTATTAGAAAATGAGCTAGATTTCTCTATATTTCATATGACAATAAGAGGCACATGCTTCTTTTCTTTTAAAGTAATATATTACTTAGCAAAATTCATAACCCGCGGGTACTACAAGTAGACTCTCGATCACCATTTTTAATGGTTAAATAAATGTATTATTTGTACGATAATGTGTTATAGAATAATAATTCTATATTGCACAAAATCAAATACATTTTAAATATTCATTTTTGAGCAAACATAATCACTTTTAATGACGAGAATAGCCGCAAAATTTATTGTAATCAACATCTCTGTGTTATATTTAATAGAATAGTTAGTGTAATGCCTAGTTTTAAAACAACAGTTTCAAAAAACATTGTATTGTTAGAACGAACTCACATAGAGAAATATCTTTTCTCCCAATTGATTGAAGTTAAAACGTTACTCGAAAGGTCTTACATTCGGAGAGGAATATTCGAAATGAATTATTCACTTGTATGTGAAAACTATAAAAATATTTTATCGTAAGGATATTGTTTCATCAATTTTGTAAACGTAGACAAGTAAAGCATCGACAGTCAAATGGAACGAACAGATCTCGATATAAAGAATATGACAGAAAGAAATCTGTTAATGTAATTAAGTTTGTAATAATGCATATATGTAAAGTTATGAACCTCAAAATGCTACTCCAAATATTCTAAAGTTACTTTTATGCCCTAACATTATAGGTATTTTTATAGAAGCGTTCATAGGCGCCTCCCCACGTGGCGTATAGGGGAATGCCAAACAGATAATTTGGGTACCGGAAATATTCCGGGGCGGACCAAAACCAGTATTGCTGCCTTACAGTTAGTAAAGGGATCTGCAAAGGCTAGGGGAAGGTAACCCCGAACAAAAAATGTCATTGTGACAGGAAGCAGTATCACCATTACTATTCTGAGGCTGAAGATGAAAGACATCGGAAAGGCTCAGAGATGGACAGAGAACGACATCTTGAATGTCTGCCTTCACTGCGAGGTCGTTGAGCTGACAACTCTACACCGCTAAACTATGCTAAGAATTAGTAACAGATGGTTCATGGATTCTCCTGGGGTAAAATATTCCGGAGGTAAAATAGTCCCTCATTCGGATCTCCGGGCGGGGACTGCTTCAGGGTGCTCCAAGAACAGGATTAAGAAAGATCTTAGAATAGGAACGTGGAACGTACGATTGTTACACAAAACGTGAAATCTTAAGGTGGTGGTACGCGAGACCGAGAAGTACGAGCTGGACATATTAGCGATAAAAGAAATCCGGTGGGAAAGTCAAGATAGCATCCGCCAGGGCAAGTACACTTTCTACTACGGTGGAACACAGTCTCACGATTTCGGAACAGGATTCCTCATTAAGAACAGTATCTTTCCGTCGGTTCGGAATATACAGTTCGTCAACGAAAGACTATCATGCGTTACGATACGTACCCGATGAAACTATACGATTTTAATGAAAGTCTATGCTCCGAACGAGGTGTCTAATGATAACGACAAAGATACATTTACGAGGGGCTAGATAGGTTGTTGGACAGATTACCGAAATATAATTCGAAAATTGTGTTGGAAGATTTGAACGCTAAAGTAGGTAGGGAGAAAAATATAAACCTACTGTATTCAAATACAGCCTTCACGAAATCATCAACAACAATGGGAAAAGAATTATAGCTTTCGCGATTTCGAAAAACCTACTAGTAAAGAGCACATAATTACAGCACAAATACACATGGGTATGTATCTCCGGATGGCAAAACGTTCAGAGAAGACGACACACCAATATAATGGATGTTAGGTCTTACAGAGGTGCGGAAGGTTACACCGACCATCAGTTAGTGATCACAAAAGTGAGGGAAAACTTATGCATCGCAAACAGAGAGAGCAAAGGATCAAAAGACTTAAATTCTAAGTTAAACGATTAAATAATCCAAACGTAAAAGCAGACTACCAACTCGAAATCTCAAATAGGTTCGAAATCTTAACCGACTCTAGTAGTAATAAAGATGAAATGAATATTAAAATTGATATAAGTTAGATGTGAGAAGCAATTCGTGATACAGTGAAGGGCGCAGCGAAGGAACGTGTAGGTGAGAAGAAACACCAGAAAAACAAGCCTTGGTTTGATGAAAAATGCCTTACACTTCATGAGGAACGAAAACAAGCAAGGCAGTGATGGCTAAGTAATAAAAGCAAACATAATACCAACCACTATATTAACGCGAAACGCACTGCAATAAATCGGACAGCAATAATTACAGCGGAATCTCGTTACTCCCAATATGTTACAAAGTATTTAGTAATATACTTCTAACTCGACTAAGTATATACCTAGATGAAAGTATATACCAATGTGGATTTAGAAGAAATAGGTCTACATTGGACCAGATTTTCACCTTGAGGCAAATCTTAGTTAAGAAATGGGAATAAAATGAGACTGTTTACCAGTTATTCATAGATTTTAAGAAGGCTTATGATTCTATTAAAAGTCAAGATATGATAAGATAAAATGAATTTTATGGGCGGTAACAGCACTATGGCTTACGTCTGTTAAAAGGGACAAGCTCTGCAGTATTCTGGTACAATTTGGAATTAAAAAGAAAGTTGCTCAACTTGTGAAAATGTGTCCCAGGAACCCCATCAGCAGAGTACGGGGAGATATTAATATGTCTGACATTTTCAAGATTCGCAACGGATTGAAACGATATGAAGCCTTGCCACCAATACTGTTTAACTTTGCTTCAGAATACGCGATTTTAAAAATAAAAGAAGACAAAAAATGTACTAACGTTGAATGGCTTGAATCAACTGTTCGTGTACGCGGATGATGTAGATTTAATAGGGGAAGATATAGAGGAATTACAAAGTAACACTGAAGTCTTAGTAGAAGCATGCGATGAGATAGGTCTGCAGGTAAGCATAGAGAAAAGTCTGCAGGTAAGCAAAGAGATAGTATACAAATTCAAATACTTGAGAACTTACGTAACAAGCAAAGACGAGGTAACGGAAGTAATAAGAGTCGTTTAGTATCGGAGAACGAATATTTCTATTCAGTCCAAAAACTCATAACTTTGCGATTAATATTCTGCCGGTAATATTTGACGGTTGCGATAGTTGGTGTATGACCCTAGCAGATGAAACTAAGTTACGAGTGTTTAAAAAAAAATACGTTTTGAGCAAGATATACGGACCGAAACGGGACGAGATGACTGGGGAATGGTGCAGACTGCATAATGAACTTCTAGGGCTGTACGACTCGCCCGATGTTGTAAGAATAATAAAATCGCGACGATTAAGATGGGCCAAAGTATAATTTTCTGAGTCACCAACTTCTACCATATTCAAAATGAAATCTTGAACGTTTTAAAACTATTCAAATTTTATATTAAAATTGCATCATCTCCAATTTCAACTCATTAACTTTCTAAAAAGCCATTGGTCTTTTCCTTATAATTGTCACAAAAAAAAGTCAACGTGAATACTTCTACACACCATTAAGACTAGTTTTTGCATCTAAACATAATTTTATCCCTTCTCTTGAAGTTTACGATATCCCATTTGGAATTCATTTCAATAAATGATTGGTTTCGTGTACTAAATTTACATGTAATGTAACTTGTTGAATCGGTTGAAATATATGATATTTTACGGTATATCTACAAGCATATAATCTCTACAGCTTCAAAGAAAGGACTGGTTCCAAATGTCGTTTTTAGATTAAATTACGTAATTACAGTAACATGTAGTTATTGGATTACAAGGTTTCTTATAATACAACAATAGCTTCAGAATAAGAACTTTAACTTCAGAACAAGAAATAGGTGTGAACCGTAAAAGGAAATATGACTAGGTGTACGCATGAGTGTGCAAAGGAAATTAGAAAAAGGGTTTTATTCATTGGATAGTAACCCTTTCTATCTTGAAGTCACGGCTAAATTTTAGCAATGAAACAAAATATCCGAAGATTTAGTGAAAAAGGTGATGACAATTCGTTGAAAAAGATATATAATTGGATAATATATAAAACAAGTCAGATGATACCTACATGATTCATATAGAAGCATGTATACATATTCATAGAACTAAGTATTGAAGGGCACATATAGACAATAACAAAATAATAATAATAGTCTCATCCTCCTTTGTATTCCACAGATGCAAATCAGTGATCAGGATGACAAAAGATATTCGTTCAATTAACAACCAATGTCTGAATAAATTATACATATAATTTTATGGATAAAATAATTAAACAATAGATTAAAATTGTTGTACGTAAATGACTCAATACATCTTGCATTGTTTATCCCTCAAACCAACAATAGTAAATGCCAATGGCCCGCAGGGCCACCAGACTGGACTTCTATAATACACTGAGAAAAACGCTTACATTCCCAATAATGTAAATGTAACATTTGCAGTATTACGTAGGTTGCGTACGTTAGTACGTACGGAACATACGTAATACGTAAGTAACCCACGTTCAATGAAATTGGCGATTAGTGGTGAGTGCATTACAAGTAATGCCAAGTGGAAAAAGTCTTTATTACGTATGTTTCCCACGTCTTCCTGTTGTTTCTCCATGCCACAATTTTTGGCAGGAAGGAATATCCTGCCGACATGTAAAATGAATAAAGTCATATAGGAACACAGGCAAGCAGGATGGAACCTCCTGCCAAGAATGAAAGAAGGAGAAGTCATTATATACATTACAGACGGTACTTTACTACGTAATAGCAGGAGCCGCCTGCAGTAACACTATAATGATGTACACTGCTTGTATCAATGTTGGGAACGTTTGCATGCAAGTACAGCAGGAGTCACAGTCTAGCAGGAGAAGGTTAAGTGCGTTGCGAAATGTTAAATGTGTTGCAAGTTGTTGCGGTGTATTACAAATAGCTCGCGAGATAGCAGCACAGTTTTGTTTATAACAAAAAGGTAACACTATAATTATTGTGCATGGGAGATCTGTTTTAAAGCAAACACAAAAGGCAACGCGATAAATGTTATTAGCATATGTGATAATTTAAAGATTTCTTAAATCATTTATGTTACTACTCATATCTAAAAACCAAATGTGCGCAATCAGTTATTGTAGAATAGTTTATAACACAAGAAGTTAGATTATCGATGCAGATACTAATATTAATGAGATTTAATGTCTGGTTTATGAAAGAAAAAAATACTCAAATTTCGAATATTTGCAGTTTACTTCTCGGGGCATTATGCTCTAGAATGAAGTTATTAATTTCAAAGTATGGAAATGCATGACCTTCCGATACAGGTGCATCATCCATTCTTTCCGTTTGATACATCTATACATTCTGGAAGTAACTCGCGTATAAGATGTAGAGACGGGCCTGCCAGGCAGGAGGGAACCTCTAACCACGACAGCTGAACGGCCAGTACGTAAGGAGCAGCCCTCATTACGAGCCTGGGTTTCCCTACAGGCAGGCAGAACGGTGGCTATGTACTGGCATGTGAGTGCAAATAACTTCATGACGTCATTAAAAATGACGTCATGAACTGGCGTCTGCAATTAGCATGCCAGGCAGGAGCAAACAGCAGTTAACAGTACACATGCTCGGTAATGCTGTTTGCTACGTCCGTCATACTATCCTCGCCAACTCATTATTGCAGGAGGGAACCTACGGATTTAAGGAGGTTACGTCCTTAAATCCTAGGATTTTTTTTCTCCGTGTAGCTTATAATAGCTACTTTCGTCCTTTGAATTAAATATTTTTTTTTACTAGATATCATTATTTGGATAGAAATCGGATTAAGCACCAGGGCACAGGTCCTGCACCAAACAAACATCCAGAAAACCCACCCGGACAAAGTGAAGGTAACTACTTTTGATGTTAAATGTCCGTGTTGGTCTAGACTGGAAGTGGCGACTATTTTGAAGTATATATATCTTTCGTTAGAATCTGCTGGGAACCACAAGATAGGTTAAATATTTGGGTTAGTCCACAGGAAGAAAGAAATGATGTGTATTTTATTATGAGTGTGCAACTTCCGCTTTCTGATTCAGAATTTTATTTTTGCTTAAGAACTCCGCATCCGTAGGGAGTATGTAATGTTATTAAGATATTTGTACATATATCTTGCCTGTGAATATTGGATTTAGTAAGAAAGTAGTTCTTGATATGTTATGTAATGTTTAATTATTCTGTCATTCATTTGATTGGGTAAGGTGTTTTGTATAAGCTTTTGTTTTTGGCTGCTTCTACCTCAAAACGTTCAGAAAATGTATTTATTTCAGTTACAAAAATTCAGCCAATCTCATAACTATTATCAATAGAACTGCCTACTGGCTCTAATTTACTTATACGTTTCCAAACAAAAATATATATGATTATTGTTATTGTTACTAATGCTTTATGTGTAATACAGTATCAGCTGTGTTATTTTTTTTTAGAAATGAGTAGCTGAATATTAATAAATGAGACACCACTGAAAACCCTTCAAAAATTTTATGTACAGTTACGTTGAAAAAGATGAAAATAAATCTATGTGAAGTTCCAATCTCTTAGAGCTAAA
>JAGDQP010029932.1:0-22988 GCA_022664845.1 Lepisma saccharinum | reverse complement strand
GAAATAAGATGATCTATAATTCAATTTAGCGATACGAGATATAAATTAATATAGCCAAATGAAAAGGTGACGAGAGTCTGACAGTCACATATACGTACCAGTTGAAAGTAGCTGTCGTACGCAGGGATCCCATTGTTTTAATCCTCTAGGTACCTGCACCTTACAGAAAGAAATCTTTGGACCGAGTTTTGACGCTGGAACCAATCTCTCATACATGTCCACAATTCGTTATCTGAATCAAAAGATCGATCATTGAGATGTTGGTTCAGGGGGTCGGGCAATATATTTGGACTATGTACAGGGAAGATGTTCGAGGATCTATAGTCGAAATTTGTGCAGAAGCATTATCACGTCCTTCACGGAACCGTATAAAATGCTTGTAGCAAGCTTTCCGTGATACTCAAAGTTCTCCAGCTACGGTAAGCATCCTTCTATGAATGTCGATAGGAGGAATCGATATGTTGCTTTCAGCAGGCAAAAACCATATTACAATCATATTACACACAGACCAATAATTTATGTAAGCCTAAAGTAATTTCCACGTTCCACGAACTAAACTACACACTGAGTTCCCACTGGAGGGCTCCAGATGACACACAGCTTGTTGTGATTTAACTGCTTGACATCAGAAACATCACTGTTACGTACTAACAAGTCCATTGCCAGGAACATTTACCAATAATCGGCTGGTAGATATTCTGTCCAGAGAGTCACCTTTTCATTTTAACAAACAAAATATTCCATAAAACTACAAAATCCTTTGAAACTAAGCATCCATGTAACTTTAATATAACTTCTACTATTTCCAGCCTTGGAAATGTCACTAAAGTTCAAAGAAGCAGCTCACCTAGATCCTCAATGGGATTATCATTACTTGTCAACCCACAACCAGAAGACTATTTTGCAACGCTTTTATCATCATATGCTATCAAGGTAAATCGCATATCTTTCTTGAAAATATAAAAAATAAGGATATTACAGTTGCCGATGCACTCAATATTGTCAGAATTTATGGGAAGGTACAAAAAAAGTACGAACTTCAACAGAAGAAAATTGTCTCTACCCAACAAAATATATTTTAATTAAACTACTTTTTCCTGTGTTATCGGAAACTTTCAATTCAATACCGGTGCTAGAGAAACTGCTTCAAATATTGTAGTGTGAGGTGAAAACCATCTTAAGTAATTCAATCGAATTGCTGTGGTTCAAATTCTTGTCAAAAATCCGTATTCCTTTCGTGTTTTCATGTTACAAACAACACGTAGAAAGCATTGAATGAGCATAGGAAACATTTGTGGTGTAAAATTGCTAACAATTATAATTTAGATATCTCTTTTTAACAGTCTTGTTGATCAAGGTATCCTTAGATCAATGTTTTAAAAGTGTTTTGACAATACAAATACCGGTATCTTAACCAGAAATGTGACACGCAGTTTTCTTTAGTGTCAGTGAACTGGAAATGCCGGTCTTTGTAAACCCTAAAGAGATTACTAGAATTTGCTCGTAAAGTTTAGATCTTGTTATTGTTATAATACTTACTGTAACGGTTACAGTAACAGTATAACATTTCAGTATGTGTGACGATTCCTTCTCAGCAGCTCGATCTTGCTTATTTCTTTGAAGCAGAAATAGACAAGTTTGAGCTTATGATGGGAGGTGCTAACATGAGAAGATGAAATCTAGGAATGACTGGTACTACTATTCCACTTTGTAAATGGACAAAAGAACTTACTCTCAACAAACTCTTACTATCACAAAATTCCAAAGAATGATGTGATTTTCAAGCTTTGAAACGCTTCTTCCTATTTGGTTGGTAGGTTCCTACATGAAGGTTCCTACGTGACAGTACAAAATCTTTGCACAATTTAGCCCTACTAGAATTATTGTGTTCAGACTTATTTCAAAATGAACAAGATTACAACCGTCTTCGAGTAAGCAAGTTCAAGTACACTAATGCAGAAGCAACCGCTAAGACTTAAGCAAGGAAATTTTCCATTAAACGACTCATCCAACACACAAACGTTATGTTTCGTGAATTAAGATTTTGTTTTCTGTCAGTTTTTACTTTCTCGGGCAGAAAATGATTGCTTCAGTTACGATATACAATAAAATAGTAGCCTACAAAGTTAACAAAAATGTCCAAGTGACGTCCCAGGGGCATTCTAAACTGCCAAGTCATATCCCGTGATACAAGATATCCATAACGCGTCGGATGTCTCACGGAAGTCCTAGACGGAAAAGAGCAAGAATGCATTCGTTTTGCTTGTTTTCTAATCAACGAATGTCAGTACCTTCACACATAGCCATAAGCAGCCTCCGCTCCCTTCTTCCATTCTTATTATCCTTCCTATGTTCGACCAGAGCAAGATGCTTAAATGCCATTAAAAATTAATTCAGTTTTGAACGAAGCACGTAATGCGGCTTAACTGTCGATTGTTTTTGAGAGTGCGGTTTGCTATGCGCAACTGTTTTGTTGCTTTTTAACTTCGATGATAAGAGGCTAGTGCTGTTTCAACACAAAGAAACCTGCAGTCCATAGAGACCATGTTGTCACTAGACAAATAATACGCCGATTAATTACAATCCTCACTAGGGAACGAACCCAGTCCCTCATAGTCCAGGCTGTACTGTTGCGGTCTGTGGATACACACTAAATTCGGAAGAGCGGAATATTTCATCTTCTTTCAAGGCAAGTATTTCGGTTCCAACAGGAATGTTTTGATAAGACTTCGTATATATATTCGTATCGTAATGCTGATAATGCCTGCAAAGTAATTCGACCGTGTAAGACCGCGTTTGTCCGCCAGAGGGCGTTAAAGTTTGGAGCAAGTGGAAGACAGCCAAGGCAGCCGCTGCAACGGTTCCCGCAGTTTGTTCGAACATATAAATAATACTCAGAACATATACATGGACATACCTGACAGTGTTGACAAAGACTGCAAAGACACAATACCGTATAACAAATAGTTTGGCAGATATAGGCCAGTACTTGTCTTTACAAATGCAAGTGAGGCCTTTCTACAAAGTGAGTAGAATAGAAGGGTGAACCAAAATAGGCACACAGAGCAACCTTCAAAACCACACTCCATAAACACGGTGCCAAATGCATTTATTTTACACTCTTGAAGTTGCTGACAGTTACGGATATGGACGTACGTAAAGGGGGTTCCTGGGGGTCCTTACCCCAACCCCGAAATTCATTTTTTTTGTGAGATTAGTATCATTTTTGGAGTGTGCTTTTGAAGGTTTCCCTGATGTGTCTTTTGTCCTGTGTGCCTATTGTGATTCTCCCTTCTGTTTTACTCACTTTGTGGAAAATCCTCACTTATACATTTGTGAAGACAAATACTGGCCTATATCTGCCAAACTATTTGTTACTCACTGGAATGGCCTTGCACTCTTTGTCAGCATTCAATGGGATATCTCTTGAACATTCGAATGTTCTGGGGAGGACGTCCTTGTGCTATCCGGGTATGTTGTTTTCTTTTAATCAACTTCAGACATAAATGCATGCTGATTCAAGTGTAATAAAAAATTCCAAAACGATCAGTTTACCACAATTACACACATTGATGTCCAGAGAGCCCAGACCATCAAAGCCCGCACTGACACCACAAATCCAATTTAAAGTTTAAACAATGTCACGCAAAGGCGCATAAATCTAGCACAGTTGTAAACTGACCAACTCAACACATTATTTAAACATTTTACTCAAATTTTCTCAAGGAAAAAGCAAAGACTTTTAACTGAACTTCTGAATAGAGAAACCAAAAATATAATTAACGTTCATTACAATTTCCCACAGTCTGGGAAAAAGAAACAAATCTACTTTTTTTTTAAGCAAAATCAGTTGAAGCAACAAATATATTTTCAAAATTTTCTAAAACAACTTGAATTCTTCCATTGAAAGTCAAATTATCAGGTCAAGATTATTTCAAAAGTTAAAATATATTGTTATTGTCCTAAAATATTTTTCCAACATGCCACTGCATAGCGCTTTGTTACATATATCCTACCATAACATAGACTTTCTGTAATTCTTTTGTTTACTTCTCTATAGGTGCTGATTCATAGCCCTTACGACTATCCTGAGAATTCTGCTGTCGAGAAATTAGTCGCCACGAGAACGGAAAACTTTTATAGAGTGTCAGCCACTTCAATATATGGTTCAAAAGCCATCCGCACTGTAAAGGTCCGGCAGAGACAATGCTTATTTCAAGACGAAATACGACTTGTGCACACAAAATATTATAGCTACGAAAACTGTCTGGTGGAATGCAGAAGTCAAAACTTCTTGCAGTTATGTGATTGTAAACCGTACTACTTCCCAATTATAAACGACAGTAAGTTTAGTGCTTTTCTTTCTTTGACTTTTGTGCAAACTAAGCATACAATTTTAGTGTACACTAGCCTAAGATAGTGTGACTAATTGATGGATCCGGGGGATAATCCGGACTTCCAGGATTTCCAGTTTTGAGTTCAACTTTTATGCCTAGCTTGGGGGTTCAGCAGGGTTTAAATAATAGAATTTTCAAGGATCTCGTACGATTTTTAACTTTAAAAATTTAAATTGCGGGTGATGTTTGAGAATTTGAAGATCATGCCTGAGTATGATTCACGTCTCTGGCAGATCACGCCTGAGCATTTGGAGATCACATCTTTGGTAGAATTCCTGTGCTTTCATGCTATAAAAACGACGCACGGTGGAGTATTTGACCCCAAATCACTTGTAAAATTAATAACTCTTGAACGAAACGTCCGATATTCATAAAATTTATTAGAGACATGTAAAGTAACATTATCCATATCGAGTTGGTGAACCAGAAAGATTCGACCATCCGAAGGGGTACTCTCGCCCCACAAAAATGAGGTTTTCAATTTTTCACTATTTATTTATTACATTATCTTATTTATGATGACACCACTGGGAAAAAAAACAAATAATTTAGTATTTTGAATTTTTATCCTACATCACTAGTTTCCGAGAAATAAAAGTTCTAAACACAGTATTGTGGTCAATGTTACTCTTCTGGAGGATAATGGAATACTTTATATCTTGTATCTTGTTTACTTATGCAAATATCTTAATACGTATAATTTGACATATGGCTTCTTATGACACTGTTTTATTGTTTCATGGGCGAGAAGTTATTTTTAAACAAAATTGGATTTTTAGGGTATTAATACAAAAAGCGTACACAGGGTGGTTCACGAAGTCCGCTCCACGTGATTCCGCACATGCACTTTGATATGAACAATTTTCGTTTCAAAGATTTTTGTGCACTAGGAGCTGAGTTAGGCCCTGTTACGGATTTCGTGAACCATCCTGTATACTTGTTACTTGACTGCCATCTAGTAAAAAATGTTGTAACTCAGAGGATAGATCAATGAATAATTCATTACATAAATAAAAAGTATTTGGTAATTTAATTTGAAATTCGATGAGTACGCAGGTTTGCTTCGTCTTCGCATTTTATACTCATTCACTGCTTTATACTCGTTAATGTGTGACATCATAATTCATGGTGCAGTTTATGAACTTAAAAGTTTCAGTGCATGTCCTTTATTATAGAATTAATTGCACGAAAACCCTAATTCAATAAATGCATTCTACTTTTCTGTATAAACTCAATCAACTAAAGATTAAACTCATAGGTTTATGTCAGAAAGCTGCTGTAAGGCCCTCTTAACTCACGTGAAACACAAATTAGATACAATTTATAAATATATTTTTTATTTTAATAAGGCAATTTCGGGCAAAATTTTATTATTGGACCAAGTTAACGAAAGATCGAACTCTTAAATGCAAAACGAATCATTAACCAACAATACTCAGAACATAAATAAAAACATTTCCTAACTTGTAAACTTTATATATACATTGTGGTCGATCACAAAATATATATATTTGCGAAATAAGTTCTTGACATTTCATTACATATTTAACCACCAAGACTTAGAGCTAAAATGTTCGCATATCATGAAATTAAACATCTATCATGCCCTTTAAAACAATACAATTTTTGTTGATAAAGACTTTAATACAAATACTAAAATTAATATCTCAAAACTGTATTCGTAGCCAAACTAATTTAAAATCGCTTGGCCAGAAAAATTGAGTGAATTCAGCAATTATTATTTACGTTCATTTTTTTTATTTTATTAATGGAATTTATGTTTATAAGATCTATCAGTTATTGAAGAATAGGAAATAAACTTTATTTCATGTATTTTTTAAATTTTATTTTTTCGACTTTTGGCCAGGTTTTAGGGTGAAATACTCCACTGTGCGACGGTTAACTAAATTCTCGTTACAAGTGAATGGACGGACACATTTAGACAAAATTTTATTAAGTATTGATACCTTTTGATGACTTTCAAGAATTAATAATATAGTGCAGTACGTGCTTTTAGTATACAGTAAAACATAACGGTGTTGGGTCAACACTTTTCTGTGCTCAAAGTGACTATTAGTTTTCTGTGTTAAATCAACACAACGAACGGTGTTGATTTCGATGATTTAAGATAATGCATTTGTTCTCAGTGTTCATTCAACAGACTGGAGGGTATCATAATAGCACTATCACAGTGTTAAATTAACACGAATCGCCGAAATCAACACCGTTTCTTGTGTTTAACACAAAACTGTATGGTTGCCCCAAGACATTCGAAAGTGTTAAATCAACAAGGTGTATCTGGCAATAATTTTGATTTTAGAAGTTGTAATTCGTATCATCCCTTGTGGTTATTCTAAACGAAAGA
The DNA here is from genome assembly GCA_022664845.1 of Lepisma saccharinum. Lineage (NCBI taxonomy): Eukaryota > Metazoa > Arthropoda > Insecta > Zygentoma > Lepismatidae > Lepisma > Lepisma saccharinum. Next base: position 16,226 of record JAGDQP010029932.1, on the reverse strand, counting down.
GCTATGCCCACTTTCGAACGCGACCAATTGAAAGGCATAGGAAACGAACATCGACAAGTAACTCTTTCGGCACTTCAAATTAACACAGAAGTATAGGGTCTATGGGAGACGACGGCATTTTGCGATTTCTGGAGAAGGGATAGGAGGTGACGACTACTTTCTTTTGGTATGTTGTAGAGCTAATGAAGCTTCGTCGGACTGACCTATAGTCGTTTCCGGGAAACATAGGGGACTTTTTCGGCATATATGCGCTTGGAAGTCTATGGGAGGGGATACTTTGTCGCGGGCTAGGGATAAGAGGAGACCTGAAGTAGTTTTTGTTGTGTTTTAGATGTAATTAAACTTCGTCTAAATACCAAATAATATATATATATATATTCAAAACCGTCAGGGACCTTCGTTTCTTGTACTGATGCACATGGAAGTTTATAGGAAAGGAAAGTTTGTCGTGATTTGAATTTTTGTGGTAGAACTAATTAAGCTTTCCAAAAATAGTTTCCCAAAAACATCGAGAACTTAGTATTTTCGGCACTTATACACATGGAAGTATGTGAGAGGTGACAATAAGTTCCCGAAGTTTTCCGGAAACGATTATAAGTTCTTTAGAAATCTATTCATATCAAAAGTTAGTTGAGGTCACCTATTACTCCTGGTTCAGAAAGCGCGACAAATTATCCCTTCACATAGACTTCCATGCGCATAAGTGCCGAAAAACAATAACTGCCCTATGTTTTCTGGAAATGATTATAATCCAGTCCGACGAGACTTAAGTAACTCTATAATATAACAAAAACTAGTTTAGTTAGGGCACGCAACAGTGGGCATAGCTCTTAACAATCTACAAACTAATTCACTAATGCCATTAACTTGTAATTTTTTGTGCAACTTTCAGAATGGCAAATTATTAACTATCCATTTCGTATGCTCTGATGTGTATATTACATTTTTGTACTTAACGCCTATTTTCTCCCTCTTTTAGGTTTAAGAGTTTGTGATCTATCTGACATAAGGTGTGCTGCTAAAATCAGAAGTAAGTTCATAGAGAACCAAATTTAAACTTTTATATATTCTGAATTTTTATTTCATACAGATCATATTCTGATAATACTGTAAAATATAATACATTATTTATGTACATCTTTTCTGAAGTTCTGCTCAAGAAGAAGTGTAGGGCTACGTAATGCGTCGAAGTGGTGTTTGGGTGTTTATTGCGACTTTATGCAAATACTAGGTTGGTGCATAAACTAGTAGGGTTTCTTCGCATTTAAATTTTATACATTGAAAATTTGATATGGTGTTACGTAACACTTGATGCAGTCTCCCCGTTTGATGTCCTTGAATTGCAGCAGGAAGACTTCTGAGTTGTTGGCGATAACGTCAACAGTGATGATTACATTTCTGAGAAACAATTCCCAGTACACAACCCTTGCTCCAGCACACGCTAAATGTTGTTTTCTCTCGATGGACACTAGTTTTTTGTACGGGAAGTTGCTTGTTTCTTAGGACTCAAAGCTCAACCATTCTTTATTTTTTTATGTTGACATAAAGGAGCCATTTCTCATCACTAGTAACAAGTTTATTCAGGAATGAACCTTCCCCTTGGAATGGCAATGTCGCGCGACGGTTGACTGGTCAAAGTTTATTACATTTGAATATTTTCCGGTTGACTGTCGTGTATCTTCGTGAATCAACGAGTTTATACGATCTTCATCAAAGTCCGGTGGTCTTCCTGAACGTGTACAATCATCCAGGTTTAAGTGGTCATGTTTAAAACGATGAAACACTTATCTCGCCGTACTTTCCCCGATAGTATTCTTCCCGTATACACCACAAACCTTTCGAACTGCTTTTCCTCTTGTATTAAACTCAAACAGAAGAATATGCAGGAAGTGGTCGCTTTTCTTCAACTGGCACTTCAATGATCCACAAATTACACTAAATTTCTTAAAATTTAAGGCAAATCCACAAGCATAAGAGTATCAGTACCAATGACCAATAGGCACCCTCCCAGCAACCTCAGTAAAATAAGAGTATTTTACAAGTATGTTTTATACACTGCCTTACGTATTTTGTTTACAATATTTTCTGCTACCAACCACGGGGTACTATGGTACAGATAACTACGGGTCACGTGTGCGAAAGGAAAATTTTCAAATATGTAGATTGCGACAAGTTATCTACAAAGACAATAACCCAAAAAACACTTATGGGCTTGTTTCTCACTCCTTGTACTATGAAATCTCCACGAAATGTACCTGTTGACAAAATTAGCAGTTGACCAAGTGACCTGTCGATAAAATTAGATGTCGGCGAAACGTAACAAAACGAACTAAACCTTTCACGAATATAAATTAAACAAATACGGCGGAGCCAGTGGGGAGAGTGTAATTGTGCATACATGTTACCGCCAGGCTTCAGTAGTAAGCATCCTGTTTGGGTAAGGAATGTTCCGTTGGAAAAATTGACTTGAGACCATTCCAAAAACACCTCTACCACCTTCCTAAGCCTGGTACTTCCTGAGTTGAAAGTTGTCTCCGTATCTCAATCATCTCCCCTGTAATCTGGATTATCTATACGGGTTTGAACTAGTCTCAACAAGATCCTTCCAACAACCTTCATAGCCCTTGTAGTCCTTGAGTTGAAAATTGCCACACGTATCTCGTGACCCGCCCCTGAAATCTAGATGAATAATACAGGAATTTCATTGCAAACAATGGACAAGCAAGATTGAATTACAACATCGATCACATAACATGAGCCACAATACCATCAAGAATGAGTCAAACAAATACTCTATTGCCAGGGTCGTTTTGTTTCTTGTTCCATTGATTCTTTATCGGTATATTTATTTTGCATTTATATCTAGTGAATACAATATGAAAAATACATAAATGTTGGTTTTAGCTAAAAAAAAAAATATAAATGGAAAAACAAAGTACATAATTCTACGATGTTTGACGAATAATACGAGAAAGTAAAAAATAACATCGAAAGTGGCAAAAAAATTAAACAAAGTTTTCCTAAGTCTAGCTGTCAAACTTGAAGTCCTTGCAGCTTTGGTTTATAAGAGACATTTCAAATCTTTTACTGTTTGTCAGCAGCTTAGAAATGTTAAGATACTGTCTGGTTCTGAGATGTCTTTAGTATGAAAATGGTGTATATTATGTAACACATAGTACACGAAAGCAAATATCATTACTTCTTTTATCATAATTATGATCTATATACGAGGCGCATTCAACAAATAACCGGAAACGTAGGACAACAAGGGGCCAATTCTTGAACATTACATGCCCAGAGGTCAAAATTTAACGGTTACAACCTAATCCAACCTTCTGTGTGAAAAACAGAAACCGGGCATTCTGCAGAGATAAGGTGTACAATGGTATGTTTTTACTCCATCATAATGCAAGACCATACACTGCCAATGTCAGATTGTCTACCATCTAAGACCTACGGTTAAAGAGTTTACATCACCCTTCATATTGGCCTTATCTTGCACCTTCATATTTCTGCATTTTTGGCCCATTGAAAGATGTGCTAAATGGATTGAGGTTTCAGAATGAAAAAGATTTTCCAGTCAGCGGTTCATGAGTGGTTACGCACGCGTTCACAAGATTTTTTCCCTGTGAAATCGTGTCCTTGTCACGCGCTCGAATAGGTGCATTGAACTAGGGGGAGGAGGGCTATGTTGAAAAATAATAATTGCTTGTAATCAATATTCTGCAGATATATATTTCCGGTGATTTATTAAATGAGCCTTCAACTATCTATTAAAGGGGTACGTGAATTATTTTCAAAATAAAATTTCTTCTTTTTTTCGATGCAGAAAAACTCATGACGATGCGTCCAAGTGAGAAGATACCAGGATTGGAGTTCGAATTGTTTGAATCCAACTCCATTGATAGCAGATGTTGGCCTTCATGTCACGAAACCACTTACGCCGTCGAAGAATCATATTCAGTGCTTAGACCTGACATAGAGAAGAAAAAAGTCTTGTAATTATATTTTTCTTTACGCTCTACATTTTAGTTAGCTTTCTCTTTCACGTTTCAGAAAAATGAGAAACAATTGAAAAGTTGGTGGTAAACGGGGACATCCCACAGCCCAGAACTGATGTCCAGGTTTATATAAATAACATAGATTTAGTCTCAGAACGACCATTCAGCTTAATTTGGGTAACAAGTTGAACTTGGACACATTTTTTTTATATTTATTTTACCTTGACAAAGCGTAGATGGCTGATTTAGTATTGGTTTTAGAATACCATATTTTAATTCTAGTAACCGTTTATGAACTTATCTCTTACTGCGATATTTCTATTTTTGTGATATTTGTGTAATGTTAGAAAAACATTTTTGTATGCGGAAGAGATATCTGACAGTTTCACATAGGAAAAATCTATTCGACATCAAGAAAATAAGAAAATACAAGAATTTGAATGATTTACTTAAAAGACACGAAAATAAATTCGGATAACAATGAGCAAAAGAATTAACAAAGACGTTATTCACTGTGCAACACTGGTCCAGAATAGTTGTAAAAAAATGTGAAAACGTTGGTGCAATTACACTAATCTATTTATGCTTATAATCACAAGATGCATACAACGTTACATAAAATTAAATGTTACAAGAAAACACACTATCAATTAACCAATCTTAAAGTTGAAAGGGAACAATTTAGCGCACAATCTTCAGGTCCTCTGCATCACGAATGTTCACTGTAATTTGTTTTCTCACAAACATGTATCACAAACTTTAAATACCAACCAATCAGAAGCTGTCTCACATATTTATCCCTGTTCACTTTGAGTGTTTCCTTATAAACTTTAAGTTATTGAATTCAGCGCATTTTTAAAGCTGAATATACTGAAAAACAATGTAAGAACTGGTTGGAAAAAAAAATAATCCTTTTGTGTACTACAGCATTATATGCAACTATAAATATTGTTTGCATTTGGACTTGAAACAGAATATCGTAAATCTACTATTAAGATCTGAACAAAAGCACATAAAATAACTCAAACCTCTGAAAGGCACGGTTTCTGACAAATCGATTTAAATAAATTGTCAACATTTGAGCTGTTAGAGAAACACAAGGGAACTCACTATGGGATGATTTCAGACAAATCGGGGGGAAAAATCGTACGACTTCAACTTATTCAGAACCAAAGAACTAGTTATCTTCCATCAGAACGAGTCTGAAAGAAAAAAAATGTTGCCAAAGGAGGCTGCCCATTATGCCTACGCGCAAAGTCTGTAACATAGAGAAACTTTTAGCAAGAATTGCACTCTGGATCACACAGAGTTTTGCCTTCCAAACATATTTTTTTTTTCATTAAAAAGAAGAACACCAAAACAATCCCACGATTCAGGTGAGGCAAACTTGAGGGGTGTTCTGAAGTATACATCTTAACAAGCTACAACTCACTAATTACTTAAAGTAATTTTTGGCAGATTAATAGCAAACCCTTTTGGTTCAATTGCATTAAATAACATTTCTGAAACAAAACGCAAATAGAACAAATATAGGTGATGAAAATAACAAATGATATCACAATAGAAAATAAATATATATCTAAATTAAATACTTACATAACAAACCAGGCTCTCGTCGCTCGCGGTTAATGGAATGGATTTTTCCTTAATTACAAAATACAAGCAAACAATAATTCGAATAGATAGACCCAACATTGGTCATTTAGAACATACCTTGCAACAGAAACCACATAACAGCAAATGGCGACTTAATACCACCCCAGAACCGGTCCAAGAAATAGCATCCAAAAGCCGTACCACTCATCAATATTAACAGAAAACTGCAGATTAGCATTCGATCACGTAGTTAAATAAATTGCAATTATAGGAAGCCTCCATTTCCACTATGCAGTTGCGAAGAGATATCAGAACAGAAAAATTAACATGCGTACACTTACATGATTCACGATCAAACTGAGGTTATACCACAGAGAACAAGAAACACGTACATACCTACCCATAAGTCCACGGGCGATACAGAGGCAAGATACAAACAAATGACCATCTGTAAGCGCAACCAATTTCTTTTCAAGAAGAAGAAAAGGAAAAGCAATTATGCATAAATAAGAATGAAAGAGAGAACGTGTAACCAATGAAAATTTGTTACAAGTCCCTGCTTCCCTTTGACTTGATTTTACTTAAACCACATTGTTTTTCTATTTTTTCAGCGATGGACTTGACATCAGAAACCACAGTATTTTCCATATATACTTCGGGAGTGTAACGTCGCTCCGAATGAGACAAGATGTTGTCTTCACCTGGGAAGATATGCTAAGTAAGAAATAATCTAATTTCATCTAAATAAATTTTTCTTTTGCATTTATTTTCAAAATCAGAAATTGCCATATAGAGAGTGTTTCAAATGTGATGAATAAAATAAAGGATAAATTTCTCATAGCGAGAAACGAAAGTTCGTTTTAAACGAATGTTAATACATGCGTTGTTTCGAAGTTAGAATCATTCAAGATGACACAGCATCCATCACAAACTATGTAATATTTCGACATATAGCTGATAGTGTAATATCTAATACGCCATTGTAAGTATATAAAACATAATTGTCATTTAACATATATTGAAAATAAACCGCATTTTAACTTTACATATTTAGATAAGAGATACATAAAAGAATCCTATGTAATATCGTATGCACTGTGTATAATTTCCATAGAATGTATTACTGTACTTTACAATAACCCATTTTTCACTTTTATCCTTAAATCTATGCTAGAGACCATGTTCCATCGACCTATGTTAAAAAGAACTACGAATAGCCTTTCAATCATAGAAATTCTACACAAGAAGATATACGGTGCGTGTTAACACTCACTAAGCCATTGGCTTTATCCCTTTTAACAAATTACCTGGTGTAATGTTTCGCTTCATTGATGAACTCAATGTCTGAATTAAGTCGAGATGATCTGGATAGATAGCAGCTGTGTATTTGCCTAGATATTCTGTGAATGTTAATTCTGAAAAGTTGACCTACGTTGTACGAAAATGTCAATTGTATTTTAAGGTTTTAAGGTAACGATATCTAAATTGATGTACGACTTTATCGGTATTCCTCTGCATAGAGTAAGAAGAAAACTTCTAACTCTATATTCCTTAACTCTATGTTCCTTTGTAATTATTATTGATCTTGGTAATTGTAATTACGGAGATCTAATGTATGTATTGGAAACCTACTACTGATGTTGCCTTCAATGAATGAAGCTATTTTATTGAATAAATATTTATGAAGAAGGTAAAAAGCTTTCCCAAATTATCTGATCATTTGGGTATAATTTAGATTTAGTATGAGGATGGAGTTTAGATACTCCCCCGGTCTTGTAGTTAGAATAAGTTGCTTTTGAAGAGGTCTTTGATTATTTCGACCACGACAACTGATGATACAATCCTTCCTTTAAATTACTATGCCCATACTTTACAACATAGTAATATGATTTACAGGACTGTGAGAAATATGTAGAATCTAGAATGATGACCGTACGTAGAGCAGAACACTATAAACCATCTGGTCATCTAGCTGCTATAGCTGCTACTAGATATATTTGGACAATCTAATATTTTGGCATTATCCTATACTCAATGAGACCTTTCAATTGGTGTCCAACATGTGGGGTTGGGTGGCCTCACTTCCCTACTTCTGGTTGTTCATTCCTTTTATTGGTGGAGGATTCAATTATTGATAACTGAAAAGACTGCCACCGAGTTGCTGTAGCTCAGTGGTAGAGCGTTCGCTTAGCATTCGGGAGGTCGCGAGGTTTGATCTCAGCGGCCGACCATCCTGACTGAGGTTTTTCTAAGTTTTTCCTTAGTCGCACCAGGTAAATGCTGTAATTGCAGCTGCAACATAGGCCCTGGCCTACACCTTACCGAATCCTTTCCTCTCCCCTATCTCGTCTTGAGCCTTAGATGCCGAAAGGTCATATATAAAATTCAATTGAAAAGACTGTGTGAGAATTATCAGTGTTCTGGAAGAACCACATCTGTTCTTCTTCATTTTTCTAATTAGGAGAAATAAATAGCAATTTTGTAGTAAGTAATTTTTAAGTGTATTATTTACAGTTAGAAAAATTGTCTAAACAATGCTTCTAAGACTTCTGATCTAATTGTCCACAAGGTTGTTCAATATTTTAACTTTCCTAACCATTGTATTTAATATGTTTTTACTGTATAGTTCATCAGTACAAGAACCCTTCGGGGTAAAGGGAAGAGTGACGCAAGAATTATACTTACAAAAGTAGTGATATCCAATTTGCGAGTGACTTTCTTTGTGTCACTATCGTGGAATTGTTTCCTTTGTAATAAAATTAAGTGACTTACGTTAGTATCCTCCTTTTCCACATGGTGACACAAAGAAAGTCACTCTCAAATTGGATATCACTATTTTTGTGAGTAGAATTCTTGCGTCACTCTTCCCTTTACTTCGAAGGGATCACTTATTTGTTAAGGCTGCATATTAAAAAAATGCATAGTCTTCATACAAAAGATCGATTTTGGACCATGGTAGGCTCCGTATCTTGAAAACGGTAACTCCTATAAAAAATAAGCATAGGTCCTCCATTGAACCCTCAAACCCCCAGGTACCAACCATTTGGGGCTAAAGCAAACAGACAGATAGAATGACAGAGGCCCTTTTCTATCATTTGTGATGATTATGTGATTGGGCTAAAAAAAGTCATAACTTTTGAACCCTTTCACCGATTTTGACGTGTCATGCACCGTTTCAAAGGTATTGGAGCGTAGATTAAGATTCCGTAAGTTTCGGCCGCCTATATGGTCTGGCGTCAATGCTATAATCAGAAATGTGAAATTTTAATAGTTTTTTCGCACCGCCTGAGGGGGAGTCCTACCGACCCAAATTTTTCTGTGTCTTAGTATGCCAAAGAGGCAAAGATCTTTCAAATGCAAGTTCAAGCATTAAAATCGGAGTGGCGCTAACAGACTCATTTGTAAACGTGACTCGAAGAACTACCGTTCTTCGTGATTGTTTTATTAATTTTTAGTGTTGTTTCAATGCAAATATTTTTTAGTTTCATCTGTTCGTTATCTAAGCTTCTTATATTCAGCCCAAACAATATAGATGTTAAGTGGCTTACATAAGGAGACAGGAGTTATCGTGTTTTCTGAAACATTCACTCAATCAGTCGTTTTTATAAAAGTGATTTTCCTTTTTACATTCTTTTCTTTACTTCACAATGGTTCGTGGTGTCCTCAAATTTTGCAACGTTAATTTAACTCATTTCCCGACGTTATTCAATGATGAAATTTTGCACAGCGACGTAAGTCGGGTGACAATACAATATTCCATTCTTACTTTCAAATATTTCTATAGATTAATATATTTTTAAAAGCATATTCTATTTTTTTCTTTTTAACACGGACCATAAATACTAGCCTGCAAGGTTGAAGAGTTTGACGGGTTGCAGAACACTTTAGAATTGGGTCACAAATCATTAGGTTGAGGAAAAGTATTCGAACATCGAAGTAACTCGAAAAAAATAATAAAGAATACTTTTTAAAGACATACTTTTCCTAAACAATTCGTAGTAGAAAGTGAAAAATAATTTTGTTTATGCCTGATTAAAAAGAAAAGCATGGTGGACGCAAATTCAAGAATTTATAAAGTGACTGTATATGAAAGCGCGCCTCATGCTTTTCTTCTTAGTCATGCATGAACATTTTTTTCTTGTTTAGTTTTTAGTACGAATTGTTTTGGAAAAGTATGTTTTCAAAAGGTGTTTTTATTATTTATTTTTCCCGTGTCACCTTGAAAACGCCATACGTGACCACCACAGAAGCATCCCTTATAGAGTACAAAGAACTTTGGCTCAGGCCGATGGATGATGATGAAATGAATTGGTAGAATGAAAAAAAAAGTACAAGAAAACGGAATAAGCCCCAGAAAACCCAAGCACACGATGTTTGTCTGCCACAAAGGCCACATGGCATGAGCAGGAATCAAACCGATGACCCCTAGCACCAGAGGTGAGTGATCTAGCACTGAAGCACCAAGCGCCAACCCATTTTCATTACATGTTATTCGCAGTCTTGATCACATTTGTTGCCTTTGTTTGATATCTAATCAATTTATTTGTCTTCCTGTCCCTCCTAGTTAGATCCATAGTGTACTTTATATATACATCACATCTCATTTAAATCTAAAGCTGAACTACGGATTTCTGATTTTCATTTTAGGTAGTTTCGGAGGAATTTGTGGCCTATTTCTGGGATTTAGCCTGATAAGCGTGTTGGAGGTTGTGTACTTCTTCATAATCAAATATTGCTTTGCACTGAAGAATAGTGTTCTCTTACCTCCTCCTATTTCAACGTCACTTGTCAGTCAGATGCCAAGAAGAGTGTTCGTATCTTTGGCCATTCCTGGAAATCAGAGAAGTCGACCCGTAAGAGAACATCTGTTTAAGGAACAGGATCAGGGCACTGGCATAGAGAATAGAAGCGACTCTACACAGAATGATGGACTGCATAGAAGACTCATGGCCGTTCCTACACATGCAACCCAGCATGCTGCTGACGTAATCATGTTTTAACGTACATTCGCGTAATTATTCATAAAATATTAATAAAACATCCACCAGAAAATGTGTTTATGGCTACTATATTCGAACTTTTGATAGGTCAGGCTATCTATTCCATATGAGGACGGATTATGTTCTCAATTTGATACGGTATCAAGACTGTCATTCCAAATGTGAATTATCTCCAGTATTTGTTCTTTTGCAACACCGACTTTAAAATTAGCACATCTTCTATTAAGTACGTAGCGGTCTGAAAGTCATTGAAATATATTAAGCAAGTGGTTTACATACTGTTTGGTAGTGACAAACTTGTAATTATTAGTACCTTGATACAGATATTCCTTACAGAGTTCTTATCTAAGGTATGGTATATCACTTTATTTCAGGGGAGTCTGCCAAGATGTTCAGCTTGTAAAGGCAAATTTAGAGCTGTAAATGGAGATTTTCTGTGTTTATATCAATATTTAAATTAAATCCTTTAAAATAGATGATGTGTGCTCAAAAATCTGGAGGGACGACATCCCTATTGGAGGGGTCTGGCAGAATATCAGCTTTCTTTCATGAATATACTAAGTTATCACACCAGTATATGAGCTTAAACTTTTCTTGCTTCTTTCTGAATTATTTATAAATGAAAAGACATGTACAGAGAGCGAAGTGTGTTACTAGAAGTTACTACCTTAAGTCAGAAATATTACGATAATAATTGTTTCTTACTTTATTATACAAGATTCAAATTCTTTGTGTATGTGTGTATGTTTGTGCTATTAATACTTTCGCCGACCCGGCCTGACCTGAACGTAGGTGACCCGGTCCGAAAGTTGACTCGAACGACCTTGATCCGATCTGGAAACTATAATGAAATACGAATTTATTTTCGGCGTCGTATTTATCGTGTTCAGGGCGTAACACCCTCAGGTTTCGTCACGCCTGAAAGAAGCACTGTTCAAACACAAGGAAACAATTGAAAACGCTGCTTTACCCTCCGGGTCACCAGGTCAACCCAAGTCCCAAGCATAGACCCGGTGACCCAATCCCCAAGGAGCACAGTTACGTGAAATCATAGTCATTTGTTGGTCATAAAATTCCAAAAGACGTCAGTGGAGAAAATTGACGTGATTTGATACGTCAAATAATAGAAAAAATATGACATATCCTAACTTTTTGTATGACTTATTTACGCACGTCCAGTAGGCAAATGATTAAAACGTCTATTGAAAGTTACTAACAGACATCATATGTTTGTGATGCAAATGATGTCTATTCGACTGGACATTTCACCATAATTTATTACCTGTCTTTTACGTCATTGTAGACAATTTCCGAGCTGCATATGACGTGAAAGTGACGTATGTGTGTTGCTTGGGTCCAAACCTTGACCCAAAAGACGATTGCAGCTCTGTGTACCACCTTCACTTGACCATACGGTCATCATTACCTATGTATTATCCTAATTTATACACTGACAAGTCAAATTTAGTGGGGTAGCTAAATGAGTCCTCAAACATGCACTTTCGACCCATTCTACAAGAATCCTTCACTTGTACAAGGAAAGACATAGTCTACGTATCTTCCCATTGTATACACTGACATGTCGAAATATAAGGGATAAATTCCAAATACATATAGGATTAAATCCAAAGTACGACAATCCTGAAACTTTTAATGACGCCGTTTGTCTCCGCACCAACAGGTGGGCATATTAGCTAGTGTATCATAAAATATATTAAAATATGAATAAAATGTGTTAATTGTTTACTCGTTTTCTTTTATGTTTCCAGTTAAACAAAATAAGATACCAACGAATAGTAATTCAATTCATCCCACGAAATTCTAAAGGAAATATCATGTCTGCAATGTGATCAAAACATATGGCGAATGTTTAAAACCCGCAAATTATTCAATAAAATACATATTACAACCAGTCTCCTTTGAAGTAATTCCATTATTTCCAACACACTTATCCTATCGTTCTTGACACTTTGCCAGGAAAATTATTTTTTTCGATGTTTTTATTTATGCTATCGATGTCTTCTCAATATCTTAAGTAATATTGGAAAGTTTTCTTTTCGATGTCATGTTGACTTTGATCAGTAGCTAGAAGTGGCACAGTCCCAAATTGGATGAATGTACTTACACACTGCTGAAAACACTAGGTAACTACAAAATTTCAAACTCCAAGACAAAAACTTTGACGTGTAAGAATCCTCTAAGTGAGAGTTTACAAATTGTTATGAGTGACGTATTGCAACAAATTTTGCATCCAGAACTGAACAAAATTTGAACACCAGTATAAAATTTTTGTACCTGCATAACTGTTTAATATTTTTAGTTCACTCCTACAAATTTCAGTAAATTTAGGTTAAAACATTAAACAGGCGCAGTTCAGAACAAAATCACAGTACAATAAGTGTTTAACGCTTAAAGAAAATGCCCATTTGCATTTTACAGAGAAATGCAGTATTGCAATACAAACTTGGACTCTAAAACTGTCGACCTAAATCCAAGACCGTCGTCTGAAAGAGTGTTGTTATGGAGTCCGGCCGGCCAAAAGAAATAACGGAGCTGGCCAGCCCAATCCCGACCCGCGGGAGTCTAATAATAATAATAATAATAATAATAATAATAATAATAATAATAATAATGCATACATGTGAGTGTTTTAACAATGCTATGCGCTTGCTAGTCATTTTAATTTAATTCAACTGGATTGTCGTTTCAATTTACTTCTAACACAAAGGATCAATACAATCCTTTTGCTTTGAACAGTAGGATTACTCAAAGTCGCAAGTATCTTAAATCCAGCAAGGAAGTAGTCAAGGTATAACTTTTATTTACAAAACAAATTATCAAAAATTTAACCCCATCCATAAGACCTACATTCACACGGTATTTAACACAGTATTAGAATTAGACTCCAACCCTGATTTCATCCACCATTTCTTCTTGTGGGTCGGTGAAGTGGAGGAAAGAACAAAGAGATCGGTTTCCTTTCATTTTTATATTAAGACAACAATACTCTGGCTGTTCATCCCCTGGGATCCAGTGGTTGGATTGACCATATTCTGATATTGACCATATTCTAATACATTTCACTCCACGTTTGGTTTTATTCCAATTATCGTTTAACGAAAGGCAATAATTATTAAAGAACTGTAATTAACCAGCCCGGCCCACAGAAATAGCGGAGCTGGCCCGCCCAAGCCCTACCCATGGGCCGGGCCGAGCCCGGTCCGTGCAAGTCTCTACCCCAGGGCCGAAATTCACCGTTTCTCGTAGGTGCTATTTACACGTCAAGTTGCGATCCTTGAAGTTTTTTAAGTGTAATTTTGTAAACTTAGGAGGTGCACTTAAAATGTAACGAAAATAGAGCATAGTCTAGTGGGTGCCATTTTCAAAATTATCCCAACCCATATAAAATTACTTGGAAGTAATTGGACTGAATTTTTTGTGCAGACAATCTGTGTAATAAAATCATTCTCAGTTATCAATTAACCATCATTATATAGTAACAACTAGTTATAAAAGTTGTAGGCTTTATTAACCGTTATTTTAATCTTTGTGTTAGCATTGTTCGCCCTATCACGTGCATCATGCTGTGATTAGCCAATCAGCTTCTGCGTTTGTAAGTAATACCACCTAATTAATTACCTAGTTTATGTTTGCTTAAACCCGCCATCCATCATCTTCTCACACATGCGCAGACAATGTTCGTTTGTCAACAACAGGATACAAGAAGTCATTCATCTTATTTCTTGAATTACACAGAATTGAATAGACTAATTTGTATTGATATTCCTATTCATTTCTTTTGTACCGATATTTCCCTCTTCGCCACTTGTCCCCCACCTTCCGTAGTGTATCAGAGAATGTTGAATTCTTTGATAGAATGAATTCTCGAGCTTAATAAGAATGGGCTGTTCAACAAACAAGAACATTCCCGGTACAATCACTAGTATTTTGATCAATCACCTTACTTTTATACGTTTCCCTTTCGTTAACACATGTGACATTCATTAAAATTACATTTCAAGTGAATGGGTCGTGATATGATCACAGAACTTGTTTCCCTTATATTATCGATAACGCCTTTCTTAACGAAGTTAAACGATCCTACCGTTCAATTACCTTCAAGGTTAAAGAATACATAAATTAATAAGCAAGATAAATAATGGTTTTATAGACAAAATCGAAGACGTTTAAAGTCAAATGTTTCTTAAAGAAAAATAGAGTCAAAGCCAGTTTCCCCGCCCATTTCAGACCATGAGGAATTCAATGGTGTATAGCTAGACCTGTCTGACTTATAGTTATCTAGAGGGCAGCAAATGGAGAAACTTAATTGAAGTTGGAGAACGCTAAATTAAATAAATTTGACCGACATAATCCGACTAAGATATAATCCGACAGATTTAGCAATACATGTAATAAAAAATCTCCTAAGCACAATCCAGTGAAAGTAGTCCACCATTTCCTACATTTGATAGGCAATTATTTGAGATGTAACTTATAATCTGTTACAGTTCCCACGAAAACCTTTTATTGGATAGGAGCGATATTACACAATTACAAATGAGTTCTTAGAGCTTACGAATTAAAACATGAAACATCAGATTGTGTATTGGTAAAAGTTAATTTAACCTGCCCACCCTTCTAAAGGAACATATTAAGGATTGCAGAAAAAAGTAATGATAAATATTACCACTCAAAATGTATTGTAGAACCTGGCCATGTGCCTGTTAAGCCATGTATTTTACATACAGTTACAAAGTTAGTTTTTCTTTCCCGAATACTTTGAAATGCGAAGTTTTTAACTTTTAGAGTTAGAGGAGATCTATTTAAAATAAGCTCAAGAAGATGGAAGATTCTAAGCTTCGGTGCGTTGTTGTAAATCTGCAGAAATAACAAAAGTTGTAGATATTTGCGGAACAATTGCACAATTTAACATTTGACTTTACATCTACATTTGAGCGGACTCTACAAGATTTGGCTTTACAACTAAATCTGAGCGGTGCATCTTACCGAAAGTAGAAGCCTTGGAAATAGTGGCCTCCAATGAGTGAAATCATTAAAATTCTCCTCTAGGTTTATGCTACTAGTCTAGGGTTTCTGCCAAGATTATCGATTTTTGTGGGTGTAAAGCCAAAATTGTGGATTATAAGTTGGGTTTTGTAGGGTTTCAGTCAATGTTTAAGCAAAACATGTTTAAAGTTGTTAGGTGTGTTCCACAATTTGTAAGAGTGACGTTCTTTCATTAAGGCGGAAGTCCCGGCAGAATTTTCTCTGTACTAGTCACCACAACTTCCCTCTACTTACCATGTGGACACGCCAGGGGAAGTCTTGACCATGTTCTGATCTGAAATCAATCGACTATTGATTAATACTTTTCGGCTCGTGGCACGTCTGGTCAGTCCTTGCAGCACACAGTGTGTCGCCGCATACTATTTAAGAACCATTGGTTCTACAGAGTAGTGGATTGCAGTTTCAATTTCTACCGTCAGGTAGACTGAACTAAAGTAGCATGAGAGCTAATTGTTGGACAAACAGAATAGAAACAAGATAGATATCAATGAAAGGATCGAGCACCGCACTTCGAAAATCATTGGTTTCCGCAATGCATAAATAACGAAAACAAATGCTCTAC